>OX465044.1:6018166-6023067 GCA_949841015.1 Aplysina aerophoba
AATCAAGACTATCTTGAACAAATAGTCGTATTCTCCCTCCATTTCTACTCGGCACAGTACTTCCGGAGGGCCAGGCAGAGCAGGGTGAGGTTAAGGCGAAAGTCCAGTGAAAGTGGAACTTCTGGGTCTACCTGTTTTGAAACTCTATTGAGAAAAGAGACAGAACAACACTGAGTTGCTGTCTTCTAGTTGGTTGGTAGGAGCACACAGTGCGGGCTTCGGACCTACCTTAATACCTACAGAACAGCGAGCAGCGAAGTGGGTGAGCAACCGTACTCCTCAGACAGTCTCTCAAGCGTCTATCAACTGGGCAGGACAGGTCACACGCGCATCAGCCTCCCGTGGTTACCAAAAATAGCACTCGCGCCATGTGGGAAAATGGCGGAGGAACTGTGCCGAGACGTTTTTGGAGGGTGAATGCTCAGTGAGCACTGCCTTAGACTGAGTAACCTCAGTCGTTTAAGGCATATTTGATTTAACAAGAAGAAAGTTCGGTCCTGTGCGGGTATTTGGAGTGCTTCGCATGTCATGTCTGCCAGCACCGCCGCGAGTGGCGCCATGGAGGGGCCCACAAGGCGGGAGCGGGTCCTGCGTGTGTGCTCGGAGTACCAACAGCGTCTCAAGGAACTCACCTTCAACTGCCGTCCCGTTATCGAGGAACTAACGCGCAAAGCCAGCGAGCATATTGCTTATGTCCCTGACATTGTCCGCGTTGTGGGAGAACGGCTGAGAACGGTGAGAGACGGCCTACTGGTTAAGGTACGGGTTGCTGAGCTCACTGGACGCATGCCTTGTCTCTTTCTCTGTCTGTTACACACACACACACACACACACACGCACACACACACACGCACACACACACACATACACACACGCACACACACACACACACACACATACACACACACAATCCCAGGCTGAAGTGCCCTCAAAGCTGCCTACATTGTATCTGGTCGATTCTATTGTGAAGAATTTGGGCGGCGACTACCAGAGCTATTTCAGTAAAAGCATTCAGGCTTTATTTTGTCATGTGTTTGAAACTTGTGTAAGTGCAGTCAATAGGGTGCATGCAAGGTCACATGATGATCATGTGATGTGCGACCGTTGGGATGATGACGTGTGATGTACATCAGTGGGCAGTGGGACACGCATGAAAATTGGATGTGGGTCATGTGACCGACCTTGGTCCCATGACCACCGACCTTGGTCCCATGACAACCAACCTTGGTCCCATGACAACCCATGGGAACGCACCATGGAAGGAAGACCATTCAATGGAAACTCGCTAGTAACCATAGCAACAGTTCGTGTCATTGGATTAGCACTGTGGGGATGTCCCCACAAATTTACATGTAATTGGAGGTGGCAAATGTAACTGCACTACCGTAGGTGGGTGGGTCTATTGCATGATACCCCGCCCTCTTGCGTAGGTTGACGCAGAGACTCGCAAAGCACTGCACAAGCTGCGTTTGACATGGCCACCGTACTTTCCCGCCCACATCCTCCTGGCCATCGACCGACACTGCCACAGCATTGACCCCAACTGGCCGGTGCAGCAGGTTGTCATAGTAACACCAACCCCACCAAGCCCTACTATCTTTGTCAACAGGGACTTTTTCACAGTAAGTTGCTTGCATGCCCCCCCCCCCCCAGGGTACTGAGGAGGCACCAGGGTGACCCTAGTGTGTAATGCGGGCGATGCTGAGCATGACAAGTGTGTTTGGTGAATGCTTGCTGTGCTCCTCTTCCCGGTGCTGCAGGGGAGTGGCTCTGGTGCCATCCACATCAACGCTACTCATCCCAAACCTGAAGTGGTGGATCAACTTTCTCTAAGGCAGGTCAAGTCTGTAGCTCCCACCACTGCCACACCCACCACTGTTGTCATGGCAACAGTGCAGCCAGTTGCTGATGGTATCCAAGGCAACGGCAAAGCCAAGCGGAGTCCCTCGCCACAAGGGGACGAGCAGGTGCGAGCTAAGCGGTTGCGTCTGCTGGCAGAGCAGAGACATAAGAAGGAGCAGCTGAAGGAGGAGCTGGGGGGGCGGGGGAGCAAGGGAGCAGTGAGGACTGTGGCCGTATCTACTGTAACCAAGGACCCACCACCATCTGAGGTGAGCTGAACCAGCCAGCGGTGGGCAAACACGGACTGGCGGCCACTTGGTGACAAGTCTGGTGTGTGTGTATTGTCACTCATTTTGTTCGATGTCTCCCCTTCCCTCCTCTCCCCCCCAAAGCAGGGTGGATCCAGCAGCAAACGTGCCCCTCCCCCAGTAGTAAGAGACCCACGGCAACAGGTTGTGGATGAAGCAGTCGTCAAGGCGACAGCAGAGCTGTGGAAGTCACTAGCAGACCTGGAAAACTTGGAACTCCATCTGCTGCAGCGCAAAAAAGAAGACCTACAAAGAAAGGTTTGTTGGTGTGCATGTGTTGACACATGACACAGGTAACATCCGTTTGTCTCTCTGTGTGAAGGGTCTCTCCTTGCTAAGCTCCGGTACTCTCTCTCACGGTGAGTATGACGATTTCCAAGCGAGGCTGAAGAGTCTTGTGGATGCAAGACACCGTCGGCAAGCACCAGCTCAGGTGGGAAGGGCCAGGGGGGACCCCAGGGGAGACCCCAGGAAGCTGCCAGCTCGCCCGGCGTCCCCGTTGCCTCCTCCCAAGATGGGGCCACCATCCAATGCTGCAGTGCAGCCAAATCCGTCAACACTGGGTCATCCCGGTAACCGAGGGCGGGGGAGGGAGAGGGAGGGGTGGCACCCTCCACCAGAGATGCTGCCCCCACTCCCTCTGCACCGACCTCCGAGCCCACGTGGGAGGGGCTTCCACAGTGTCCAGCCCCCTCCTCCCCATCGCTTTGAGCGAAACTATGGCAGAAGGAGGGGAAGAAGACAGTGGCGAGGGGCTGCTATGGACGAATATGACATGAGACACCATCCCCGGGGTTTTCCCCCACCTCGTGGCCCCCCACTGACCACTCCCCCCGAGCAGAGGGCCAGCGCCCCCACCAGCAGCAACTTGGTGGGGACCACTCTAGACCGGCTGAAGGAGCTTGGTGTCCTCAAGGAGCAGGGCAGGACTGACAAACTGGAGATCCCTTCTCTCTCGTTTGACACTCAGCAGCTCAAGGAGTGAGTCGGCCATGGTACCTCTGTCGTGTGTGTGTGTGTGTGTGTGTGTGTGTGTGTGTGTGTGTGTGTGTGTGTGTGTGTGTGTGTGTGTGTGTGTGTGTGTGTGTGTGTGTGTGCACATCCGTGTGCTTGTGTTCCCAGGCGGATCGAAGCGGTTGTGTCTCTGCTGCACGCTGGTGATGCCTGCTCCTCCTGTGGCCAGCGGTTCACCTCATCTTCTTCAGAGGAGTACAGCCGCCATCTTGACCAGCACTTTCGGCACAATAAGCTTCAGCAGGTCGACTCAAGGAGGGCAGCGCGAGGGTGGTTCCTGCAACACGACGTGAGTGGGGTGTGTGTGTGTGTGTGTACATGTGTGTGTACGTGTGTACGTGTGTACGTGTGTGTGTACGTGTGTACGTGTGTACGTGTGTACGTGTGTATATACTGGGTTCATGCAGGACTGGTTGGCTTGTGATGGTAGCAGTGAGGAGGTCCCTGGTGGTGGTGGTGAGTCCACTGCACTCGTACACAATGTCCCCAGCAGCACCTGACATGACGTCCCGTGGGCCCCATGTCCCTATGTAGACTGCTCCTTCTCTGTGATGTGTTCACTCACTCACTAGTCCCTCCAGTGATGGGGGAGGCACGACCTTGGCCCTCTCGAATCACAGTGTGTTGGGCACGCCCAGTTTCCCTGGTCTCCTCGAGCCAGCCTCCCTGCTGTGTTTCATGGGGTGGTAGGAGGGAGGTGGCTACGGCTGACCAGCTGGGCCTGTTAACTGCCTATTGTTCTGATTGTGTGTGTGAGGGGCAAGGGTCTCTGTTGTGGCTGGTCTGAGGTGTGTTTGGAGACAGAACGGGTGACTGCCATTTCCAACATAGGTCAGTCAGGAAGTGTGCCACTGGGGGCGGAGCCTCCTGACCCAGGGGGCGTGGCAGATGGAGGTCATACCAGTGACCAGTCCTGCCTAGTCCAGCCAGGGGACAGTGGGGTGAGGGGGCGGGGTGGAGCTGTTGCCATGGTGATCTGTGATGTCATCCCAATGCCCATCTTGTACACTCTTGTGTAGGAGTGTGCCTTCTGTGGTGAGCAGCTGGAGCAGGTGTGGGCGGAGGAGGAGGAGGCGTGGCACTTCATGGAGGCTGCCAGGGGACCCAATGGCAAAGTGCATACATATTGAGGGAGGGGAAGGGGGAGAGGGAGAGGGAGGGGGAGGGGAGGGGGAGGGGAGAGGGAGGGGAGAGGGAGAGGGAGAGGGAGGGGAGAGGGAGAGGAGAGGGAGGGGAGAGGGAGAGGGAGAGGGAGGGGAGAGGGAGAGGAGAGGGAGAGGGAGAGGAGAGGGAGAGGGAGAGGAGAGGGAGAGGGAGGGGAGAGGGAGAGGGAGAGGGAGAGGGAGGGGAGAGGGAGGGGAGGGGAGAGGGAGAGGAGAGGGAGGAGTGGAAGGGAGGGGGAGGGAGAGAGGTGCAATGCAAGTGAGTGCTGTTTAGGTAGGTGGTGAGCCAGGTCCTCCAAAATGAGACATTTGTGCACACACACACGCGCGGCGCGCACACATACAGAGTCTATTAGCTCTTTGCAGAATTGAATTGATCCTTTGTGTGAAGTCAGCACTGGTTCACTGCACTACAAAGGACATTAGTTCCCAGATGAAAGCACGCAGGGGGAGGAAGACAAGTAAAAGGAAAGGCCTCTTCTTAGAACATTCAGTTCTTGGGAAGCCATATACTTGAAATGTTCAAACTACATTCCATTATATTTCAATTTGCTCCTCTCCCCTCCCCTTTGTC
>OX465044.1:6023267-6030767 GCA_949841015.1 Aplysina aerophoba
AAGCCGGGTGAGTAGGCCATAGACTGACAGGCCAGGTCAGGCGTTTGGAATGTTGGAACTCTGGCTTTTGCAAGGTTACAGGTCTAGCTATACTGTACGTGCACGTATGCACTTGTGGCCCATATGCCGCTGGGGTATATACGTTCCCCTGTGTAATTCTTACTCTCAGGGCTAGTGCATGTACCAGTACTAGCCTCCTAGAAATGACTGGGTGTAGAGGTGGGGAATCTTGCGGCCAGAAGTCCAGAACAGATGTGTAATGCCGTCACTCAAGGTTGTACCCCACCTCTTGCCCCACGTCTTGCAAGCCCATAGATGAGTACCCCACTGCACTGAGGGGGCATGCAGCTGGGGAAGGTAAGGCTGGTGTCCCTGCTGCCAACAGGACCACCAGTCTTGTTGCCTCCTGCTGGCTCACCCCCTGAATGGGGGCCACATAGCCAGTTTCCACAGTACGTAGTGGTACATACAGGTGTGTGTGTGTGTGTGTGTGTGTGTGTGTGTGTGTGTGTGTGTGTGTGTGGTGTGTGTGTGTGTGTGTGTGTGTGTGTGTGTGTGTGTGTGTGTGTGTGTGTGTGTGTGTGTGTGTGTGTGTGTGTGTGTGTGTGTGTGTGTGTGTGTGTGTGTGTGTGTGTGTGTGTGTGTGTGTGTGTGTGTGTGTGTGTGTGTGTGTGTGTGTGTGTGTGTGTGTGTGTGTGTGTGTGTGTGTGTGTGTGTGTGTGTGTGTGTGTGTGTGTGTGTGTGTGTGCGCATGCATGCGTGCAAATGTACATACGTACATACATGTAAGTGAATTAGTGTACAAAGAGGAATCAGCCCACCACTGACAGAGACAGGAGCCTTCGTGCCCTGTGCCCAAAGTGCCACACAACAGGGTGCATTCCTTCTGTATTCAGCTTGTCCTTGTAATGATTCCATGGCAGCCAACCTGGTGGCGGCCAGCCTGGTGCACTGATGAAGTGAGAGCAGTTGTTGTGATGGGATATGCACGTCGCTCACCAGCATGCCATCTTCTGCAGCTGTGAAGTCATGCCGGGCGAATCTTCCCATACATGAAGAAATAGCTGAAGGGAATCGAACTAAAACAACCACTTACCTGGCGACTGTGGGGACCCGAGTTTGGGGTAAATGGTAAATGGCGCAGATTGGGTTATGTATGGTTGGTGAGTTTTGACCTGTGGAAGCCATGTTATGTGGGAATGGTCTTCCACGTGCAGCCTCTCCAGTTACGTGTGCGTTGTTGTTGGGCTGCTGGGAGAATGCTAACTCGCCTTAAGTTGCTTGGTTAGGTAGCCACAAATTGACCACAAGGCCATGAGTAGGAAAGCTGCCTTGATTGACTGAGGCACCTAGGTATAGGTAGGTATATACGTAGGTACGTACGTATTCAGTTCCACTATGCCTCAACCTTTAGCTCGCTACAGTACTTTCACTACCCCCCCCCCCCCCCCCCTCCCCTGTCGTTGAACTCACCTCCTCAATGCCTTGCCCTTCACTTCATCTCTGTAGGTGCTCTCCCTTCTCCCTGGAAGACTGCTCAAGCTACTTGAGTTCATTGGTTTCCATGGTGACCGTGCTTTGGGTATACTCGAGCTTCAGAAGGCATCTAGTGGAGTGGACTTGTACTCCAACCTGGCCTCTGTAGTCCTGCTCTTCCACCACGCTGTGTCCTGCAGTCTCCTTGGTGGGTGGAAACACACACATACATACATATGTGCATCCACACACCAGTAGGTCATGTGACATGACAGCATGAGACACTTAGTGACATGACAGCATGAGACACCTGAGTGACATGACAGCATGAGGCACTTAGTGACATGACAGCATGAAACACGTAGGGCATGACAGCATGAGACACCTGACCACAGTGACTCCTGCGGTTGTCCGTACCAGACACTGACCTGTTGAGGAATTGCCACCAATAAGATACCTCACCAAACTGACATTGATCACAGATGCAGTTTGTGGATGCCATTTTTATGACCTCATCCATAACCATTCCCATATCAGCTACAATACCCCCCCCCCCCCCACGTTCCAGTGTCTATGTTCTATGTTGAAAGGGGTTAATTTCAGAATGCCATGTACAGTATATACTGATGGTGCAATGATGTCATGGGGATACCCTCCATCAATCCCAGAGCTCATTTCCCTCGGCCTCTTGCACACGTGCATATCGTACCATCAACATCCCCTATCATGTGTCATACGTAAGTAAATGCCCTGAAGGCACAGTGATGCCATTGATTCCCACCTCCAGAAATAGCTATATGGGCTGGGCTGTGCGTATATCAGTAATGATAGTGCAGCAGAGATGCCAGTGCGGCCATGTGCGTGCGGTGTGAGCATGTGGAGGTGTTGTAGGGAATCAATATGGCTGTCTACAGAGGCCATAGGGGGCAGGTGTGGGGGTGTGGAGGTGTGGGGGCTGGAATGTATGTATGGCTGTTTACTGCACTCACAATGGACGCAGTGAGAGCAGCCCGGGCTCCATTGCCTGACAGCGAATAGCATCAGAGACCTCCTGAAACTGGTACCAAGGGTTGTTTCCGTCAATGAGACCATGTAGACTCGGCACCTCTGCTACTTACATCAATTTGTCTCAGATTTGCGTCAAGTGGTTGTTAGTTGTCTTACTCTCCATCACTTTGGTGATGCGACTGGTTATGGTGTTGGAAGGAGGGCTGGCCCCAAAGCACTATGATCGTGTGGCATAACCAAATTTGCCACCTAGCCAACCGCCGGAGACCATGTCCCCACCAGTAGACTCAGCACCTCTGTTGTGTTTCTCTTTCTCTCATACTGATGCTGGCATGGAGGGGTGGTGGTTTTGGTAGGGTGATAATGGGTGTGTGATGTGTGGGGGGAGCGTGCTGAGTGGGTGGTGATTGTGCTGGTTGTGTGTGGGGGGAGCGTGCTGAGTGGGTGGTGATTGTGCTGGTTGTGTGGGGGGGGAGCGTGCTGAGTGGGTGGTGATTGTGCTGGTTGTGTGTGGGGGAGCGTGCTGAGTGGGTGGTGATTGTGCTGGTTGTGTGTGGGAGGAACGTGCTGAGTGGGTGGTGATTGTGCTGGTTGTGTGTGGGGGGGAGTCATGTGTGTAGTTTTGTCCTCAGCCTCAAATTTCGCAAAAATGGCTGGCACCGTGGAAAATATACCAAATGGTGGCTTAAGTGGCTTAAGTGGGTCGGGTACAAGACTGTCATGTGTGGGGTGAGCAGAGGTGAGGTAAGTGATTCTCACACCTTGTCGATTGGCACCTCATGCACCACCAATTGGCATTGCATAAGACAGCACTCTAGACTTTGTCACATTCCTGTCAGTTTATCTACAACATCCCAGTGCCTTATACAGTAGTGCAGCAGGTGGGCATGTTTGGGATGGAGGGAGGGATGGAGGGAGGGAGGGAGGGAGGGGAATTCAGTCACAGTGATTACAGACTTCTTGTGTATCATTAACATGGTCAGTGGAGGTACGTATGTTCCCGTGTCATAGCATGCAGAAGGTGACAGTTGTGGAAACAGGTTGTGGGAGTTTTCAGACTTTCTCGAAACTCCTACATATATACGTAGGACCTGTGGCTTTCATGGCTTCTGCTTCTTACACTGCTGCGCTGTCACTGGGGAAAACCCTGTTTTGTGTTTGAGATGAATAGTGGGAAAGCGAAACCAAATGTCCTTGGACTGGATGCTGGAAGAACTTTCCTTGTCCTTTCAAGTGATAACAAAGTTGATGCAACCTTTCAAGACCATTCCCTGGATGCGATGAAGTAGGACTTGGACTCCTTTCTTTGGAATTGACACGTGTCTGGTCTCGTGGTGTACACTGAACAGCTTCCGTGTGGGGAAGTGCCTAGCCATGGATGCACGCTATCCAGGATGTGGCCTTGCTTGGTGCAGCATTGTCCAACTGGGCTACCATAGTGGTGGTATGGACCTATACATAGAAAGACGTACACACATGCATATGCACATGTGTAGCTATAATAATGCTTGCACTTTATTAGGTCATCTGTAGTCTCACCTGTCATCCATGCCGGCAATTCCTGAGTTGGTCACGTGGGTATGTTGTCAGAAACTAGAAAGGAAGACACTTAAAAGACATGCCCTAATCTGTCACACCTCCTGTCTCCAAGCACCATCCTGCATTTGGCACCACTATCATAGCATGCACCCAAAAGCGGTAAAAATACCCCCTATAGTGCAAACATAGCCCCTATCAGTGTTTCAGAGGCTCCTGCACCCCCATAAGAATGATGCCATGCAAAGCTGATCTGTATTCAATAATTATTACCAAACAGTTATACACATGCAAGTACACAGCAATTGACTGTGCAATAGTGATGGTTGTGGTGAATAGGGGCTGGATTCAAGACTAGTGCTTTGGACTCCACCCCCTTGCACCCCTCTACTTCAAAATTTTGGCATGTACACTGCCCAAGAGGTATGTTAACCTCAAGGGAGTGCAAGGGGCAGCCTCACAGCCCTCCCCAGTGGAGCCAGGATGGCCCCTTTGGGCCCATACCATGCCTGTTGGTGAATTGATTCCATCACACCCTCTTAGCTACTATACCAATACTGCTACTATAATTTATTGTGTACTACTAATCAATGTATTCGAATGTATACCTATACCAATAGTATTGTTACTACTGTGTAATGCTGTACATGTAATGTGTAATATGTATGCTAATGTATGCTGACGTATTCTAATGCATGCATGTATTAGAATACAGCACTGTTGATGGTGTGTGCTATCAATATTGTGTGAAGAGTATGACATGGGATGCCACTTGCTAGCACGGGAGGGCCTACAGCATGGGCGTGTGACGGGAGGGCCTACAGCGTGGGCGTGTCAAGGGAGGGCCTACAGCGTGGGCGTGTCATGGGAGGGGCTACAGCGTGGGCATGTCACGGGAGGGCCTACAGCATGGGCGTGTCAAGGGAGGGCCTACAGTGTGGGCGTGTCATGGGAGGGCCTACAGCGTGGGCGTGTCATGGGAGGGCCTACAGCGTGGGCGTGTCATGGGAGGGCCTACAGTGTGGGCGTGTCATGGGAGGGGCTACAGCATGGGCATGTCAAGGGAGGGCCTACAGCATGGGCGTGTCAAGGGAGGGGCTACAGCATGGGCGTGTCATGGGAGGGCCTACCTGTGCTTGTGTTGTGGAGTTTATGTGACTCCCATTTACCTCCCTCTGGAAGTGCCTGTGTGTGTGTGTGTGTGTGTGTGTGTGTGTGTGTGTGTGTGTGTGTGTGTGTGTGTGTGTGTGTGTGTGTGTGTGTGTGTGTGTGTGTGTGTGTGTGTGTGTGTGTGTGTGTGTGTGTGTGTGTGTGTGTGTGTGTGTGTGTGTGTGTGTGTGTGTGTGTGTGTGTGTGTGTGTGCGTGTGTTGGTGCACCTGTGTGCCAGGCAGTGTGATTCTGAGGGAGGGTTCATCGATGAGTGATAATCACTTGAGGTGGGCGTTGACATGCAAAGGTAACCGCTTGTTGGACTTCATTCTCCTTTCAAGCATCTTCACAGACTACACAGGTTAAGGGTTTGATTAGAGGAATGCATATGGCCCCGGGTGGTAAGGTCACAGCCTCATGGAGGTGTTGCTGAATGCTAACGTGATTGCTGCAAGCTTCTAGATACATACGTACCTTACCTGCAGCAGTGCGCCATGTCCCAGACATGTGCTCATACGTCTGACCATATTTGGCAGTGGGGAGCCAGTGTAACGTTGTTTAACTCTATTGCGGTGAGATACTCTCTCGTGTTCCGCTAATCAAGTGATTTGATGTACTCAGCAGTGCCTAGTATTTGATTGTGTAGGTTAACCATGGGAGGGATACAAGGACTGAATGGCTGATAAGTGGGGTACTAATAACACTACAGCTTAAATGAACTGACCCGGCCTGAACTTCACACCACAAAGTATGAAATGAAATTGCATTCCTCACCATAGAGCCTCCCTCACACACCCCATATTAGTACTCCTGGCCACCTGGTTTGCTCAGGTCACGGTGTGGCATGGTTTTGGGCAATTACAATGCTAATTTTGGTCTTCACAGCCGGCATCGACTCAGGTTGGTGTTGCTATCATCATTCACCTACTGTGGGTTGCCTGGTAAGGCGATAGGCTGCGTCTGATGGAGTGTGGGCACAGGTGTGCTCCAGAACACGATGATGTGACCTTCCTCTTTTATTCACTACGTGATTGCGGACCATGCTCAATGGATCACGTCCTCACTGCCAGCTGTTGCACACACTGACACACCTATCTACATCCAGCATACATACAGAAGGAACATTCCATGCGTGCATGTGCATGCACGTACTAACATGTACTAGGAACCACTACGGCGTGTGTCTGTCTCTTGTTCAAACCATGTCACATGCCACAGGCTTCGAGGAGAGTGGTGTGAATGATGCTGAAGGCTTGCTGGCAATGGTGCACCAGCGTTACCCAGATGTGAGCATGGGAAGGGGGAGGGAAGGGATGGGGAGGAGGCAGGGAGGGTGGGGAAGGCACAGAAGCACCCTACGTGATGAGAATGTGTTAAGGCACCATATATCATAATATGTATGTGTATAGCTACCCCATATCTTCTATTAGTAACTGCCATGGCCCAGTGTGGAGTGCGTGACTGCAGTACTGTACACAGCCGCACTCTGTTGCCTCTGCCTGCTCCCACAGAGTTATGTCTTCACTTACTTCAGAGGGAGGTTCTTGATGATCGCAGGAGACTTTGATCAGGTGGGTTTCACTATGAGCAATTTCAATCACAAAAGGGAAGTGATGTCATAGGAAAAGATTAAGATTACAACTTCCTGTAGGAGTACTGCAGTGTCCCATGTTGTGTACCTGCGTTACAGCTGTCAAGGTGCAACCATGGTACTATGAGCCATACAGAGAAGGCAGCAGTTTCCTTTCATCAGTTCTGAGAACACTCCAAACCTCTCTCACTACTCTGCCCAAGGGAATGAGGCCAGCTAATAGATAGCTGGCCTCATTGAAATAGTCCCAGTGGCTGTCTTTGTGTGCCAATGTGGGTGGGCACTCCACAGGTCAAGGGGTGTTCAAAACACACCTTGAGGCATGGAATTGATTTATTGTGGTAATAGGCATGTCACTTGTCCTGTCTCTCACACTCCTCCAATTGGTTTCGTGTCCTCCCCTCACTCCTCCCATTTCACTCCCGCCCTCCACTTACCCAATTTTTGCCCCTCCCCCACCCTCCCCCACCCCACCCCCTCACTCCTACTGGTCACTGCTGCAGGCCATACAAGTATTTTCCCAAGGATTGCACTCCGAGTTGTCATGGAAACAAGTCCTTCACTTGTACTACTGGGAGTTATTGTGGTGCTACAGGTATGTTCATGTGCTGGGGGAGGGAAAGGGAAGGGAGGGGAAGAGAGGGGAAGGGAGGGAGAGGGGGGAGGGGAGGGGGAGGAAGTGTTGGAGATAGAAGCCAAATAATTGTCAGATCCCATCCAAGTGGAAGAGGCCATGAGG
>OX465044.1:6035767-6065575 GCA_949841015.1 Aplysina aerophoba
CACAAGTGGGAGATGTTGTCTGGTATGCATCTTGACAAGTCCTACCCGGTGCCGCTCTTCTGTTATCTGCATACTTCACCTCCCTTCTTGGCCTTAGACTGTCTTTCTTTATATCTTGGCTTCCCTACTGATCATGTTGCTGAGGGAGAAGGAGACGGGGAGACCGGGGCCAAATGAGGAGATGGCAGGAGGAGGAGAGGTGCCAGGAGAAGAAGTATCATGGGAAGAGGTTAAGAGATTGATGATGTGAGTGTGTGGTTGTCCAAGTCTTGCTACAGTGTATACTAGGGTAGTACAGGCACAAGTGTTGGTCATGTGATTGGTTGCATGACCTCAGTGGAATTCACACCAGGTCACACAGTGATGTGCGGTGGTTACCACCTGGAGCCGTTCGCACTGTCAGGATGGTGAGAGTGTGGGTGTACCCTAGCTTCCATAGGGGCTGTGCAATCTCATATGGGTTGCGCTATGGCTAGGATAATACAGTGACGATTCATCCCTTAAGGTAGACTGGATAAGAAATGTGTTGGGTTACGTGTTGTATTACAAAGTCATGTAGTGTAATGAGTGTGTTATTGTGCCAATCCAGGGAAGTTCCACTGCACATGCAGAAGATAGCTGGTAAAACGATGCCCCTGGAGCGCCACGGATCACTGAAGTCAGACCTGTACCTCAAAGGGGGTCGTTTGCCTCTCCCCACTTTGGTGGGTGACACTTGGTGTGAGCGTGTTATTGTGACAGGTCTCAACAAAAGTAGCTTATGTGTCACTGTTGGCACTGTTCTTCACACCAAATCAGCATCTGTTGATGTTTGTCTGACCGATGGTAATTGTATGCATGCAAATGCACACACATGCACACACATGCACACAGATGCACACAGATGCACACACATGCACACATGCTGATGCTGCTACTACAAAACATGCATGTACGTAGATCGGGAGCAGACATTCGGTCTAACACCGTTTATGTAAACACAATTGATTCATTCACGTAGTGCCTGCCTGTGGTGGTTATATACCCCCTGTTCAGGAGCTATTTTATGCATGGAATGTCTTTCAAATGACGTCAAAGAACCCTTCGTTAACCAAGAAATACCTGGCATTGGCACAGGAGGAAATGCCAGCTGTGAAAGGAATTAAAGGTATGCTGGTTAATCTCTTCCTCGTGTCTAAGTTCTTTGTCGTCTACTTGGTCACACTTACACAGAGCTACTCCACTCAGAGAGCAAAGGAGAGTCAATGAGCTGATAGTGTCTTCATTTGTCTACCATTTCAGGAGACAGTGAGAGCAGTGCTGACGATGTTTGTCTTGTAACACACATAGAGGGTGTGTGCCATAAAGGGCTGAAAGATTGGGAGCAGGCAGAGAGGTGTTTCCTCACTGTCATTGATCGGTGAGGGAGCAGTGTCCACAGCACAATGCTCTTGTCACTTACCAGGTGTTCC
This sequence comes from Aplysina aerophoba, assembly GCA_949841015.1. Lineage (NCBI taxonomy): Eukaryota > Metazoa > Porifera > Demospongiae > Verongiida > Aplysinidae > Aplysina > Aplysina aerophoba. The sequence goes on from OX465044.1 coordinate 6,037,219, forward strand.
CTTGTCCACAGCGGTCCAGAACTCGTTCATAACACCTACCTTCTCCCTGCTGCCGCAATGGAGATTGGACTCATTCACATTGAACAGGGGCTGTATGACACTGCAAAAAAGTGGCTTGAAACAGCAAAGTAAGACATGTAGCTATTGCTGTGTGTTAACTTAGCTGTCTTAATGTGGTGGCAACTTTGCTATACTGTCTCTGCCTTCTGTTTCATCTGTAGGACCGGATATAAGAACTACAACCTTGAATTCAGGGTCAATTTCAGAATTCATGCGGGACTTCTGAAGGTGAAGAATGAGTCATGAATGCTCCTTCAGACCTATAGTCACCTCAACCGTGTAGTTTCATGTTAACAACTAAGCGTGGGCTTGTTGTAAGATACGTAATTCCCACTTCAAGTACCATTACTTATCTGTTGATATCGGTTTGGTACTTGTATAATATGAATTAAATTAACGTAACTATATTCATTTTACCTGCATATAAGCAGGAGCTTCGAAGGACAGCCTAGTTGTTAGTCGACAGGACAGGTGTGCTTTCGTTGAACCTGCTGAGGGGCTGCAGGTCCTGTAGTACTGAAGTCCAGCATCTTGCGTGCATCAACCAACCCGCGGAGTTGTCTGTGTGTGAATTGAAGAGAATACAGCTCTTTTTGTCGCTTGTGAACCAGAGCTAGTCGCGACATGCTTCTTGGAAGGTGGAATTACCGGCTCTCTTGGATAGTGGGCGTTTGTTTGTCAACCTGCTTTGCTGCGCCACTTTTGAAGACGAGAAACGAAGGTGAGAGAGAGCAGCGTGAACCCGAGCTCGCTGTAGACTGTTGGGCGCGCTGTCGTATGGGGCAGCGCGCGGCCTTCCGCGCAAACGCGTCAACTGCGCGCATGCAAAGGGTAGTAGTAAGCAGACGCTCCTTGCCGCCTAGGCTGCTCTGCTTACCAGTTGTTACCCTGCCAGCTGTTCACTGTGCCCACTACGTTCATTAGCGTCTCCGCGTGCTGGTGCACAGCAGGGGGCTGGGTTAAAAGGTTAGCTTCGCGTAGCTACGATGTTGACAGTGTCCAGAGGTGCGTGTGACGCCGGATGTGTACCTAGCTGGACACAAAGCACCGCAAGAAAGCCCTGCCATTGGTTTCCCATGTACTCTAAACCGACAGTGAATGGCTTCTATGCCGAAGACGTGGCGTACAGGCGGCAATTAAGGGTCCCAGCTGGTGTGTCTTCAATTTGGTAGCACCCTCCGCTGGTAAACACCACCCCATGTGGACGCCCATATAATCTATTTGTATAATAATGTTTTAATGCTAGCTAGGAAGTTGCATAGTGCCTCAACAGTTTCGCATCCCCAATTAACGAAATAACAGCTATTCACAAGTATCAGGCTGGTTGTCACCAGGGAGGCGGGACTTGACACCCTCTCAAGTGTGAGCCATTTCATTGGCTGAAACCAGAAACAAACCATAATGCACAACACAAGGAATTGATACCATAATGCCATTATAGATGTAACTGGATAATTGTGATAAGTGGGGGTATTGAATCACGTCCTATCAAAGGACAGAGAGACAAGGTTTGATTGTGGGCGTTCTCTATCGCTATACAATTAATTAGGACTACATTTTCACTTGGGAATACAGCCTTAGGGTGCAGTTCCCCCTACAGACTCTGCCTGTGATATCAGTGGTTGTCTGTTGTTTCCCTTTGTCTAATAATTAGATTGGTTCAGTTTCTTTGTAACTCCCCCCTGCCTTGGACTGTGCCTGCTGTATACAGAAAGGGTTGCATCCTGTACTAACTCAATATACATAAACACATGTGGGTTTGAACATTTGTCGATCCCCTTTGCTTCGTGGGTGTTATCTCACATAAACACTCTGGACATATGTTCCTGTGAAACATTTTGCTCTCAGTCCCTGGCATGTGGTGGCACCCTATCTGTGTCCTCTCACACATACCAGTCCCCTTCCCCAGAGTGGAATGTTGTGTACCAAGACACACTGCCTGTGAGCGCCTGGATGTACACTGATACATAAGGGGGTGTCTCTGTGTGGATACTGACCATGTGATTCCTCAATGGGGGGGTGAGGCTACGTAAACAGTGCCAGCCTATTCAGGTGGCAGGTGGCCCACGCTTAACTGTGGCTGGACCGTTTACACCCTGCTGTGTTGTGAATTGGCTGGGTTATTTTAACTGGAGAGGCATCAGTGTGTTACGTGTTAGCTTGTTATTCCGAATGTCCATGCGTGACCCCATTAGATTGGTTGTGTGATTGCACACGTGCACACCCAAGCCTCTCAAGGGGATCACTGTGTCAATCCAGGGACAGAGTGTGAAACAACCTACCACTGTTCTGTCTTCCCTCTCTCCCTCTGCAGTTGGCAACATTTTTATCAATGTTCAACATGAAGAATCATGTGGGCATCAAGTCAACTTTACTGTTAATGATTCATGTCAGTTTTATGAGCAGTGCATCGACCAGCACTTCCCCTGTAAAGAATTTGGATTCACCATGTGGTATGCGGCAAGGCGTTGTCAGGCCATTCTCAACGTGCACCAGGAGGAATCCCTTACCTTCTCCTCTGCTCACATCCATCACTGGACCATGCTACATGAAACCTGTCTCCGAAGGAAGCTCCTACATTTACTGCAAGCCTTCACTAACAGCTCGAAACCAGACCAACCAGTGTGCCTACAAATGGAGACTCTTGCATTCAAAGCAGTTGAGGAATGCTATAATGAGACACAGGAGAAATTTTGTCCCTCAGAGAGTGATGGCGAAACATTTGAGCTGAATGATTCCCTTCTTCTTGTTCAGTTATTCTCCCTCAACGATTCGTACTATGCACACACGGTGAAGCAGGGGCTTAGCAAGCTGTATAGGACATGCAATCACTCCTCGCTTGATGTAGCGTCCACTGATTTGGAAAACCGTGCACCACAGAGGGCTGTGATCTGTGCAATTAATTCAGAGAGCGACATTTTTAGTACAAGTAAAGCTGGTACAACAAGTAAACCGCTTTTACCTGGTGGGGAGTATGTGAAGAATGTGTCAATCCTTCAAAAAATACCAGCAGAGCAACTGATCTATGGTGGACATGTGTTGCCTAGTGAGGGTGGTGAATGTTTTAGATCTGGGCCAGTGTGGTTGAGAGACAAAGCTCGCGTTCACTTAATCTTATGGTCTGTGCCCCCACAACAAGAAGTTGAGTATCCACTGGACAACTTTGTTTACTACACTCAAGACGAGTTCTTTGAACTATGGTCTTCAGTTGGATATCACTCAGAGGGTGAGTGCGGTGATGGGATCCGCCAGGCCACGGAGATGTGTGATGTAGGTGCTTTTTCTGGACTGAAATACGCCTGTACTGCGGACTGCCAATCTTGGGAAGGGTTTGAGTGCTTCGGCGACCCACTAACTAGGGCCACATGTAAGAAGCAGGAGTGCGGCGATGGGAAACGAACCAGTGATGAAGAATGTGACGATAACAATGACGTAAGTAACGATGGCTGTTCTAGTGACTGCCGAGCTGAGCCGGGATGGAATTGCACCGATGACTACCTACAGCAAAGCAAATGCACTCAAACCCCCACTATTACCACACCCACACCAACAACTCCATCATCACCCACAACAAACTCCATTGTAACACCGCCAGTGAACATACCGAATCGTAATTCTGCAGAGGTGGCATCAAAGCACCTCCTCATAGTGGTAGTGTCGGTACTAATCGCACTGGTAGTATCCAGTGGACTCAGCTCAGCACTGCCTGGTACAACAGGTAATGCAGCAGGCAGTGGGACCCACGACAACACATCTGGCACTGAACATGATCGGAGACGGAAGTCGGAGGTGTTAGTTGGCCCCGAAAGGCCGTGCTGGGATGAAACAGGAGATTCTATTACATGGTGCATGCCTCACAAGTGCACCACCGTGTCTGACTACCAGCAATGGGAGGTGGACTGTATGTATGTACAGTAACAAGTGCATGTGAAAACTATTTATTCCTGTTAGCTGCTTGGTCATCAATTTTACCTGACACAGCTCAAACTCATTTTAACTAGTGGAATCACTGAAATGAACAAACCCTTCACTGAACTGAAATTGCCATTTGTCCCTGCCTCCCTCTCTGGTCACCTCCTGTACACATTATATATAGATTATTCCGTTTTATCCAGGCATTTTTGAACTATGCAACGTCTCTTCGATTGCAATGTCCTGCTCAGAGATTGGATGTGCATATACGTACGTTTGCATGTGTGCATGTTGAGTAATGCGTGGTAATGCGCTGCCGGGCCTGGATACATGCATACACTGTTAGTGTGTAACACTCAATTAAACCTAACATCCTTCCCATGACAACCCAAATGTCTCGTTAAAGGGTATCTTAATTTAGATAAAGGTACAAACTGCAAAGAACAATTAGATTTTACATGACAGTAGCTATCTAAAGTTAGTTTAGGTGAGATTCCTGCCTGAAACATTGTGGTCTGTGTATAGTGACTGGGCTAGGTTTATGTTGATTGTCGGTCAATTACAAGCACAAACATGCCAATAAATGAGGCAAAGGATTAGTGATCAGAAGTCTGACCCACTCAAGATCTGTTCGATAACACTTGTTCTGTCCTTGGGAAGTGTACTAAAGTATAGCCTCTGTTTGTGCGAATACCTTTCCTGAATTGGTTCGCCACAAACATCTCGATAGGCCCAGTCCTTCCAACACTCGTTAAATCGACACAGTACCTCAACCTTCATCTCAGGAGTGGGAACACAATCAGGTGGTGGAGTCTGCACCAATGTTGCCGGTGCCCATAGACCCTTGAAAATGAGCACAGCTCGAAACGCAAACCAACCTCCAAACCTGGGGTGCACTGACACACCAAAGATCTTCTGTGACTTGTCCCATGGATCTGCCATCTTGTCCACATCCTGACGCTGGCAATAATACACAGCTCCCGCAACATGGCCAGCCGTTTGCATCAATATCTTGGGACGTCTGTCCGGATGCATTTCGTAGTCTTGTACTACATCCACCTCGGACTGTGTGGTGACGTTCCTGACCAACTGCTTCAGGTACTGCAAGAGGCACTCGTCCAAGGGGTCTTTGGTCCACCTACTGCAGCTGCTGTCCTTCTGAGTCGCTTTCAGGTACGGTTCAAAGAGCCGTTCAAACATGGACGGTTGACTAATGACTACCCACGCTGCTGTGTTGTCAGCATAGGGGAGACGGAAGGTAGGCAAAACTACCGTATTATACCAGCCAATCTGTGTGCGTCAAATGAACACAAGGCATAATTTACACACATACACCAGTGATTAAAGAACCGCACAACACTCATGACCAACATCGCAGGAACATGGCCGGTCATTTAGGCCCATGTAGTGCTGTTGTAACTTCTACGTGCGGTGCATGCTATTATTTAATATCATAAAGCAGACGTACTTTAAAAGGGTGCACTTCCATGCCGACTTTTGCCGTTTCAGAGCTCAGCAATTCGGACACGCTTTGCCACTCGTCGTCGGCCATTTTCATCCTTAATGATATTCATGATTCCATTAAAAATCACACATGCACCTTCCTCCTATGCGTGTACTATGTTCTTCAGTCCTATTCCTTCGCAAGACAGCAGAACAGTGTCGCTGCCAGGTATCTTTTCATCCTTAAATTTCACCTGTGAATGGAGGAACGGGGTGAGATGTGACCTTGCGTCACTCCTGCACATTGCATCACAGATTGAAGGGGACCATGGTGGGGACCCATGCACGCAGTGCTGTGAATCAGGTCCTGGCACTCTTCAGTGCATGATTCAGTGCACTACAGCGCACACTCCGTGCCACAGGTCTGCACCCCCTGCAGCCACATACAGTCACAAGACACACCGTGTCACAGGTCAGCACCCTGCAGCCACATACAGTCACAAGACACACGGTGTGCAAGATAGTGATTCAGTGTCACTCCACACAAAGTGAGCAATATCAATTGTCTCACATCCTCTCTGTGTGCCACCACCCACTGATGCCTTACCCCTGTCATCAGTTCAGCCACATATATTGCTGTCTTTGTGTGAAGTGTCAGGGGGGCACAACACATTTGAGACATCCCCCTGGCCAAGGCCATGAATATGATTAGCTGGAGGCGTAGAGATAACAACAAAGGGTGGCTGATACAAGCCAGCTGTGCCAACTGACACCTGTGCCAACTGACACCTGAGGTCTGTAGTTACCTGGTCCTGTAGATTATCATCAACACAGCCACCATTGGTGAGCGCGAGGTTCAGCATTTCAGCTGCCTGCCTTCCCAAGTCCTGAGCAGGGAGGCCTAAACAAGCAACAAACAGACAAACAAACAAACAAAGCAATGCAGTATCAACTGATGTTTGAGAGAGACTGTCCAGCTGCTGTGTGTGTCAACACATCTGCCCATGTCACTGCTGCCACGCAGAAAGTACCTGGTTTTCCAATGCCATTTCCCCCAAATGTACATCCCGTATCGGTGGTTGCCGCACAGCTGCAGACAAAGGTTAGTATGATTGCCATGTGCCAAGGATGTTGAATGAGGCTTCCTTTCATCGACGAATGAGCACACACACACACACACGCCTAAAGTCTTGATTCAGACAGGTTTATTAAGCATTTGGTGATGAAGCCAGTGCTAGCTGAATGATTGCCTTATATTGCTAATCAAGAGGTGGATTGCTGTGTAATGACAAAGCCAAAGCTGCAACGACCGAACCGTTGCCGTAAATTGTTCATCAAGAGGTGCCGCCTTTCGTTGCTGGTGTGAGCAATTGGCCAATAGAAGCACCATCCAACTCAGCATGCCTACCTAGCCAGTTGTCATGGCAGCACTCAACTCACTTCACCCCACAGCCATTGCCAACAGCTTCGTGCTTGAGCAGCATGATCTCCTCTCTCACCACCGGTGCATCCCCCACAACCAGCTGTAGCAGACCAGTAGCTGCTGACATTACTCGAGGCACAACCTAGGCAGTTACAATAGGGACATGGGCAATACCAGGACCAGGGCATTTACGTTCCTTCACAATCACCACCACTACTGCATGTGTAGTCTCCTCTCGTGAGCTGACCCAACACATTCGCAGTTATACATGCACACAGCAATACAGCCATACACATTGATTAAACATGCATTCATGCATGAGTATTGGAACCCTTATGTTGGTTATGAGGCATGGCCACATTGTATGCAGTACATTGCTGGGTGCAGCAAATATGGACCCCAAGTGCATGTGTCAGTGACAGTAAACATGTGTTAGTAAACAAACACTGTGTTAGTAAACAAAGGCTGTGTTGAAACTTTTGGCTAATTCTTCAGCCATTGTTGTGTGCAAGTTCTAGCCCATGTAGGTAAGTGCAATGTCTGCACAACAATTGGTAAGTCCTTTCTTGGTAAACATCTCTTCTCAGGTGGACCAGTGACGGATCCTGCACCTAGTGCATGAGACAAGCCCAACCCCAGATTCAATCCTGTAGGGCAGGCTGGGATGGTCCAGATAATCTAGTCTACCAAGTGTATGAATTCCCTTATCAATTACCCCAAAATATCGTAATCTCTCCCTTGCTGTGTCCACTTGTGCCCTGCATAGGCTATAATCACATTAGTCTAATCACCAGCACATGCTCCCACACTTGTGGTCACAATAACACAACACACCACTACAAAACACACAAACAACACAAGAGAGCATATACACACACAAATTATTTATACAAACACCCACCCGCCCACCCACCAACACAGTATACATATACACAGTACACACCCACACACATGCCTGCTTATGCACAAAATGACACACACACACACACACACACACACACACACACACACACACACACACACATGCACACATAAGAGCCAATGGAGCACAGTCCTGCATATTGTCAGTGGACAATGAGCTCACATGTGCGGGGATGTCTGGCGTAGCGAAGGCCTGAAGGGTGACTTGTGTCAATGAACCTCTCTCCACCAGTCCAACTGGCTCCAGGTGAGAGGTGGGGTTAACAGTGACCACAACCTCACCACCACCCTTGGGGTAGAACCCTCTAATTAAGTAAGCAGACAAAACATTGGACAGAAACTATCAAAGGTCAGCAGAGGCCATCTAATATTAGTGTACAAATTGATAATAACCAAGCAGTGGCAAGTATCACCTCTCTGCAGCCACCAAGGCTACTACTGTACTCCACAGGCACAGACATTCAGCCCAGTATGGACCACTAATTTCGATTGGTCAACAACCACAAGCAAATTTTATAAGTTAGAGTTGAAATACTCCAGGTTGACTAAACTACAACCACAACCAAAATGCTCTACGGCAAGAGAAGAACAAATCAAATCCTAAAGAAGCCTCCCGGTGTAAAAAAAGACCAGATATGCTCTCTTCACATGACAAGCACTTGACTAGCGATAATTGTATACCTTGCATTCACAGCACACTTACATTAAGACCACACAGCGCATGGATAACATCATACGTAGCTGTCTTATCGTGAAAGGTTTGAGTGGCTAGTGATAGATGAGTCTCACGTTGGGTAGCTCACACTAGCCAAAGAAACTTTCAATTTAAACACTTCATCAGCTTTCACCAATCTTCTCTGTGTCTTCTCCATGAAGAAGGCAGCCAAAGTGTTTGAACTGAGTGCACTGGTGTGATCTAACGATTACAGCATAGCATATTCTCTGTATGGCTACATAAGTTAATAATATGATGTAAATGCCTTACTGCCACCCAGCTGTGACTACAGACATGTTTCCTACTCTCAGCACTCATATGTGTCAACCAGTTGAATGACAAGCATTCAGAAGCCTCCTTAGTGGATGAAGTGGTGAAAATGACCTTTATGTGGCTGGTGTGTGATGTCATACTACTTCCTCTATGGGGAGTGATGTCATACTACTTCCTGTAGGAAGAGTGATGTCATACTACTTCCTGTAGGAAGAGTGATGTCATACTACTTCACATCTTATCACACCAGCTCACAGGTAGGAAGCACCTCCCCTACCTCCTTATCACATCTTAAAAAGCCAAGAAACGGACAAGGAAAGATGGAGTTTCTGAGCTCCTGCAGTGAACAGCTGCTGGCAAGATTCACATGCTCTCGGCATTAGCTCACACCGATAAGCATATCAGTGTGGTTGGCCAATCCGTGACACAACAGTATGTTCTGCTCAGAGGCCAGCCGTGAAGTGACCAAGGTCGGCACTTCAGCATCTTTCATCGAATCATGTCCGTCATGCAAATACACCAAAGTGATTATTACTAACAATTACTTTGTAGAACACAGCTAAAATAGTCAGGTCATTTCCCTAAATCGACCAGCATATAAACTGTAAGAGCTGCGATGAAACAAGCGATGCACCAAAGATGACAGACTGACTCACTCTGACCGCCTACAATGAGCTCCAGACACAGGTTCCTCACCTTCTGACTATCTGGCAATCAAACTTTGCTCCCAGTTTGGCAATCACTGGCTGCAGCACCTGGCGGCCATTGGGAAGGCTTAGAACACTTCAGTGTGTGTACATAGTCCAGGAGTAACCAGCATGTATGTAGGACCGACTGACAGAGCAACATTAAGTGGGGGACTCCACCAATATGGGGTGTTAACAACCCACCTGCACTACGTAGTCAATGGGTGGGGCCATGTCAGCGTTGGTCCCTCCTCTGAGCACAAGGCGAGATGTTTCCGGTGCAAATAACAAGCACGGAAGAGCTGCTTGAAGCATTAAACAGATACTTCTGGAGGGAAGAGGGAAGAGGTGAGGATACCAGGGAAGAGAGAGTGTGACAGGAGCTGGGAGACATGGAGTAAGGTAACAATGGGCCACACCATCATCAACAGCGCCACCATTAGTATGTGGGTGTGGCATGTGGGTGTGGCATGTGGGTGCATATACGTACTCAACCACCAGTTAGACGCCTGACACCTACAAGCACAGGCACTGAAACCATCATGTAGTGTCCTCTGGGTTTCTCTGCTACCACACACATCTAGTTCCATCATGGTAGTGATGCAACACATGAAGCGCACTCTAAATCAGACAGAATGATTCGGCAGCTGCAGGGTCGTCTACTCACCCTGCAGTATGTGTGTCTCCCACAAACTCTCCTCCCCGCAGAGCACCAGGAATAAAGCACACCTCCTGAGAGCCCACTCTGTCTCCCATCAGTGCACCGCCACAGAGCTGTGCTATGAGGCGAATCCCTGTGAGGTGCTGGGGGCGAAGTCCAGGGTTGCTTCGTCCTGCTCGGATCTTGGTGATGTGAATAGGTTTGCACAGCAAGCAACTGTAGGCAGTGGCGTTGCGAAGAATCTGACCTCCCTACAAACAGCAGCAACGTTCAGCAAACAAGAACAGAAAGAGTAAAATAAATAAGCTAAAGCTACTGCGCATTCCACCACATTATGAGCAAGCATTGTCCTTCATAAATGCATTAGGTACTATATACCACAAATATACAGCTCAGCAATGCAGCTGATGGACTTACGCACATACGTACATGAGCCTACAAAAGGTTAGGTGTTATCTACGCACTTTGAGGCAGCATTGCTTCATCGTGAGCACTTACTCCTTCAAGAACAGACCCGTTTATCTCCACCCACTCGACGTCCTTATGCCGGCTGAGGTCGACTGGAAGCCCGTCTGGGATACCATGTATCCTCGGCGCACCGCCCGCAGGGCCAGAATACGCGCCACGTTTGGATGGTGGCCCTCCCTTCCCTTTGCTGCCTCTTCCTCCACCGCGAGGCATAACAATGCACGTATATAGGACAGTCCCCAAGCGGGTCCAGCTAGGCAGCCTGTTGCATTTGATGTTGCAATACCAGGTAACGGCCATGTTGTAAAATTGAAATATGGCCGTGCCTCGCAGAGCCTGCACAGCTTGTTGGACATGAGCCGTTTTTGTTGTGTTTGGCTCTTTTAAAGGTGAATGCTCATTTTTAGCCACCACACTGTTATATACCAAACACAACTGTTAACTAGGAGTAATGTTTTTAAAACATAACAAAAAATCATTCATGATCTCATTTCATTGGGGAAAAGTCAGTAGCCACCAGGATTCGGCTCTGCATCTCCTGAATTAGAGGAACTGAACAAAACAGGCGAAAGCAAAATGCAAATGCAAGCAAATCGGAACCATTGGTATGCAATGTAATTTAGCTACATCAAACAAAACAAACAGTTGCTGGGCGAATTTGACAGTCAAGGTAATGGTGGTTAGTATGGAAGAGACTGGGACTTGCTGACCTGTTCGTCGCACACACTCGTCCCATCCTGGATCCTCCCACGCTGACTGCCGCACTTCTTTACGCGCTGCAAGATCTCGGTATGCTGTATCAGGGAAGGATAAGCAAGAACTCATCAGGGACCATCGCAAGTACTGCAGAATAGACCACAGTGTGTGTGTGTGTGTGTGTAGTGTGTGTGTGTGTAGTGTGTGTGTGCGTGCGTGTGTGTGTGTGTGTGTGTGTGTGTGTGTGTGTGTAGTGTGTGTGTGTGTAGTGTGTGTGTGCGTGCGTGTGTGTGTGTGTGTGTGTGTGTGTGTGTGTGTGTGTGTGTGTGTAGTGTGTGTGTGTAGTGTGTGTGCGTGCGTGTGTGTGTGTGTGTGTGTGTGTGTGTGTGTGTGTAGTGTGTGTGTGTGTGTGTAGTGTGTGTGCGTGCGTGCGTGTGTGTGTGTGTGTGTGTGTGTGTGTGTGTGTGTGTGTGTGTGTGTGTGTGTGTGTGTGTGTGTGTGTGTGTGTGTGTGTGTGTGTGTGTGTGTGTGTGTGTGTGTGCATACATTGGCTGATATCGTATTCTGTCCTCACCACTTTCTACACACGCTACACTTAGCACTATGCACCAACCCCTAGGGGGTTGAGTTACACATGTTTGTCTGTCATGTGGGTGTAACATGCGAGTTTGGCCATAAAGTTGTCTGCCTCACTCCACATATGATGCACTTGGTGGATCTTGCCCAGCTGTGAGAACCATCCGCCAACAGCTTCATCCTCAGAGCGATGACGGATGCCTTGCGACCACCACTCGCCCCACTCTATCAGACTTCCAGGCTGTTATGTGGACCGGTACACCAAACAGTGCTCAAGAACAGACAGACAAGCACGCATACACACACACACACACACACAAAGTACCACATTTGTCCATTTGGAAGCAGGGAACAGCAGAGGCATTCCATTTAAGAAGCTGGCCACAAATAACAGTCAGGTTTAGAGCCCCAGGCCTCTATTTGGACAAATAACAGGGTCATGGCACATATAAGGGGGATCCAAATTGTGCAAGTATGGACTGCGTGGATTTAGTATTAGTTTTAGGGTTAGTGTTAGGGTTGATTTTATATTGCAAAATTTGGCGCCCCCTGGCTCTCCCTTATATGTGCCCACTGCCAAATAACAGCCAGGTTTAGAGGCCCAGGCCTCTATTTGGACAAATAACAGCCAGGTTTGAGGCCCAGGCCTCTATTTGGACAAATAACAGCCAGGTTTGAGGCCCAGGCCTCTATTTGGACAAATAACAGCCAGGTTTGAGGCCCAAGCCTCTATTTGGACAAATAAAAGCCAGGTTTGAGGCCCATGCCTCTATTTGGACAAATAACAGCCAGAGTTAGAAGCCCAGGCCTCTATTTGGACAAATAACAGCCAGGTTTAGAGGCCCAGGCCTCTAATTGGACAAATATGGTATGGGCAAATCTGCAAAAGACCAGTACACTTGCACACTTGCAGAAGCTCCCATGCACATACGTACATGCACTGGCCTACATGGAGATCAATGCCATTAAAAGTTAGTGTCTAAAGGGCACTCACCTTTAGATTGTACGAGCGCATCTCATACATCCTTCCTGGTGGGCGTGATTTCACAATGGATGGCCAGTACGTGAACGCCATGACAATTTGACTACTGCGAGAGTAGACCTTGCCGCCTTGTGAGCAGAGATAGGCTTGCCACTCCTGCACAGACACACAAGCACAGACAGACACACTCAATGCATGGAGAGGGTGTGAAGGAGGTGTGTCACATGTGCAGTTGGACCAACCAACTTTGTCAGCTTGCAGCCATTTCATTGCTGCAGCGAGTCCGTCATATCCATCAAACTTCCACAGGTGAGCTGTAAGAGACAATAAGAACCTAAGCATCCAGTCACCTCAATAAAGGCAAGTCAATTCTCCCCCCCCCCCTCTCCCAACACTTACTGAGTATTCAGTCAGTCAATGTACACCTTCTAAGTAGGCACAGCACACTGCTCCTGCCTCCCAGAGGTGTGGCTATGTGGTACAGTTAGCATGTCACAACTCACTGACTTCATCTGTGTTGGGACCAATGACCGTCGTCCAGCTGCCAATGAGGTTGACGGGTACCTCTTTGTCGTCATGAATCCTCCTCATGTGCACTCCTCTGCACAGTCAACAGACAGTACACAAATCTAAATCACTGTATGAATTCAGTTGACTGTGTGTGTTGTTTCTCTGCAGGGGGACTTAACAGACAACAGCAGAGAAACAACACACACTGGCAACTGAAACGCATACAGTGATTTAAGGTTTCCAGTACAAGAGACAGACTGTACGCTGCAATGGATCAAGTGATTACACTATGGAATGGTGGACTCCAGCCAGTTATCTGCACAAACACCATCAGAGTTCACACAAGATTTGCAGTTTCAAAGCTGTAATCAGCAGACAGGAAACCCCAAATGACTGTACCCCAGTGTACGTGATGCCTACATGCATAACTACATGGAAATGACACAAGCACACTACGGCTTCCAACATGACTGGTAGCCAAAACGACTCGGATACTCTGGGAGTTGTCATGGTGCAGCTGATAGACGCAGAGGTTATCAAAACAAAAACAGTCTGACTGATTGGAGTCGTCACAGGCATGAGCCTCAGATGCACTTCGAATCTGCAAGACCCACTTGGGGATCTCAGGTCAGACTTGCTCTCTCTCTCTCTCACACACACACACACACACACACACATCCACACACATGCACACACACACACACATGCACACACGATGCTTCACAGGCAAAAGCCTAATAACAAGGTAGAAAAACTGCATCAGCTGCACTCCAACGCTCCATATTTCGTCACAGTCATTGGCCACCACAGCAGATAATTAGTAGTTTAATTAGTTAATTACTGTGGATCCTTACGCTTCTTGCAGGTAATCCGACTTGTACTTGGGCTTCAAGGTGTGCACTGCGCAGAGACGCACGGAACAGCAACACAGACTTGAAGTACCGTGTTGCTGTATGGTCCGAAGTAGTGTAGTCTCATTGGGTGGTACATGCACGCGCACCACTCACTGCGTACAGTACACTAACCCTCCAGTTGGAACATCTCCTGGCCTCGGTTTAGGACAGTGGACTGAGACTTTGAGGGACTTCCAGATCCTCCGAACAGCGGTGCACTTCTGGTCGACGTAAAGCTGAAGAAGCGTCTTGCTGGTAGGGAATACGCGCAGTTCATTGCACTGGATCGTGCTAAGGCAGCCATTTTGAACAGCGCGCACGTGATTTCGCACGTGATCACTCAGCACACAAGTGCCTTTTCACAAACATGAAAACCAACACAGACAGCTAGTCATAATGTCACATACATGACAGTACGTGCAGAGTCCGTGCACGGCATGCGGAGAGCTCTGTGTTCCTGCTAGTTCATCGCCTATGAAACTCGTGCTGTGCAGGGAGACACAAGGGAACACCACATGTAGCACCACGCAACACAGAGGACTGACAATAGCGCAGGGAGGTGAGGCTTGCAAGACTCACAACTATGACTGTCCTAGCCTTGGTGGAGGTTGTCTGTTGTAGACATAGCTCTTTCTCTTTCTGAACTGCGAAAAGGAGTCACTCTCAATGCCCCCAACACCCTGCATCATTATAGATAGAGGAAATGGAAGGTGGAGTAAGGGAGGGGGAGAGAGGGAGGGAGACAATCACCATAGTCCTCTCCACCAGTGTCTGTCTGGTCACTACCACACATGCAGTAAAGAGCACATGCAAGCACCAAGGGAAGGTGACAGCCCACCTTGTACTTGTCTCCCTTGTCCCTCACATCCCCTCCGTGCACAGGCTCCTGGATCCCCTGGTGGGAGGAGCCAAGACCTGTTCCCTCCCAACCCATTCGTCGCAGCATCTGGTGTCCAACATTCCCCTCAGGAATCCTCTCTGCAGTGCTCACACTGAAAACAGGGAACAACAACATAGCAGTTGCAGAATGCCCAGGCCTACAAATAAGTGCCCGTAGTAAAGGCTAGCAAAGCTGTGGGCCACCAGCTACAGCTCTGTGGGGCTACCAGCTGCAGCTCTGTGGGGCCACCAGCTGCAGCTCTGTGGGGCCACCAGCTGCAGCTCTGTGGGGCCACCAGCTGCAGCTCTGTGGGGCCACCAGCTGCAGCTCTGTGGGGCCACCAGCTGCAACTGGTCTAAGAAGCATGTAGGAACACCATGCGCACATACCCTAGTGTGGGTCTCTCTGGTGAGGGACTACGCCTGCTGGGTACTGTTGGGAGGAAAGGTGACCTTGATCTTGATCTTGACCTCCTCCTCTGTGGAGAGGGGGAACGGGAATGGGAACGGGAACGGGAGGATGAGCGGGAACGGGAGCGCCGCTGACGTGGGGAATGGCTCCTTGAACGACTGCAAAAGAACACAGAACAAAATGATGCTCAAACAGTTGCAGCAAGTCGTTACAGGTGGAGGCCACTGAATGCATGCAAGGCCAAGCACAGACGTGCAGAGATTCACTCCACTCCACCTGTTGTACATGCGTACAACAAGCAGATGGGCCAGTGTACAGCTGGTCACCTTTCAGAGTGAGATCGAGATGATGACCTAGAGCGAGACCTAGAATGTGACTTTGAGCGGGAACGTCTGCGGGACTGCCTGTTGGCTGCCGCCCGTCCATGCTTCGCTTTCAGCTTCTTGTCAAAGAAAGTCAACAGAGCCTTGGCTTCCCACCCCTCCCTACAACCAGGCAGTAAAGCAAATAGTACCATCCAATAACACACTGACATTACTGTTAGCAATATTGCACCAAACACTGTCTTAAGCTACGTATGACATTGTAAACTGTGCTGTCATTTCCTGTATGCTGCTGCGACAGACCGTAAGTGCTACTACTGGAGGCAGACTTACTCATTACGAGGCCTGTCATCGGAGGGTGCTGCATAGAACTCCTCAACAGCTTCTAGCAAGCGTTTGCTGGGGGGCTGAGGGTGCGGCAGCCGCACCAACATAGGGTCAATGGGCTTGTAGCCATGCTCTTCAAACTATGTAGAAAGAGTTGGGAGTAAAAGAAATGTAGGGCAACTAGTGACCCCCTTGACCCCAACTCCCACCCTTTCACTCTCTACCACCTCTCTTGTAATCACCCTCCCTCCCCTCCCCTCCCCTCCCCCATCCATTACTCACTGGTACAAGAGGAACCATTAGACCTGCAGGAAGATCAAAGTATGGGATACTTGGCATTTGAGGCTCTTCATCCACTGAGGGAGGAACCCTGTGATCATGAGGGGGAGGATCCCTCTGGTCACGAGGGGAAGGACCCCTATGATCATGAGGGGGAGGATCCCTCTGGTCACGTGGGGGAGGACCCCTATGGTCACGAGGGGGAGGATCCCTGTGGTCATGAGGAGCCCTGTGATCATGACGATCCCTTTGGTCATGAGGAGGACCCCTGTGGTCATGAGGGGGAGAATCCCTGTGATCATGAGGGGAAAGAGCTCTATGGTCGTGAAGGGGAGGTCCCTGGTAATCATGAGGAGGCCCCCTATGATCATGTGAGGGCGGGCCCCTGTGATCATGAGGGGGAGGACCCCTATGATCTAAGGGGGGCGGTCCTCGGTGATCATGAGAATGAGGAGCTCTGTGATCAGGAGGTGGACCCCTGTGATCATGAGGGGGAGGACCCCTGCGATCATGAGGGGGAGGACCCCTGTGATCATGAGGGGGAGGGCCCCTAAAAGAGTCAGGGTCGCCATGAGGAGGCCCCCTTGGTGGGAAGGGTGGGAGTGACCCATCCCGCCAGTCTGGTGGTGGAGGAGGGAAGCCATCAAATGGAGGATGCAGTGGGGGACCATCCCTCGGGTCCATCCAGGGAGGGAGCGGCAGACGAGGAGGCGGCCCCTGTTGCCATGGCGGTGTATCTGACGAATGCCATGGTGGAGGTTTTAGTCTTGGTTCTCCCTGTTGCCATGGCGGCAGATTTGAACGCTCATTCGTTTCTCCCTGTTGCCATGATGCCAGATTTGAACGCTCACTGCTATCTCCCTGTTGCCATGGTGCCAGATTTGGACGCTCACTGCTATCTCCCTGTTGCCATGGTGCCAGATTTGGACGCTCACTGCTGTCTCCCTGTTGCCATGGTACCAGATTCGAACGCTCACTAGTGTCTCCTTGTTGCCATGGCGGCAGGTTAGGCCGTTCACTGCTATCTCTCTGTTGCCATGGTGGTGGCTGTTGTTGTTGGTTGGTCTCTGGTTGCTCATTCTTCATCCATGCAGGCTGGTCCGGAGTTGGAAGAGGCTGATGCCAGAGGGGAGGTTGAGGGGATTCCCCCGCGGGTGGTTGCCATGGTGTTCCTTCTGGGGGTGGTCCCCAAGGAGGCTTCTCCATCAGCGGAGGTGGTTTCCACATGCTGTCACCTTTGCCCTGCCACGGAGGGGGGAGGGGCAGTGGCTGTGACATCAAGGGCGGGGGGTCCCCTCCTTGCATCAACGGTGGAGGCTCAGGAGTGCTGGGGGGAGGTTGCTGCTTGACCTCAGGCACGCTCCCGCATTTCTCAAGGACCTCGTGGATCTGCTCCAAAACTGGAGGAGAAAAGTAGGCCTGGCCCTCCCAAATGTTGAGCACCTGTGAATAGACATACGTATGTATGTATGTATGTACACATGCACTCACACACACGTGCGCACACACACACACACACACACGCAAGCACGCACACACGCACACACACACACACACACACACACACACACACACACACACACCAGACATCTCACTCTAGCTCATACACTACTATCCATACATCTAGTAAAGCCTGGCAGGGGAGGTGGGGGGAGGGGAGGGCAGGGGAGGTGGAGGGGAGGGGAGGTATGTGGGGGAGGGGAGGGCAGGTACGTATGTGGGGGGGAGGGGAGGGCAGGTATGTTGGGAGAGGGGAGGGGAGGGCAGGGGAGGTGGGAGGGGAGGGGAGGGCAGGTATGTGGGGGAGGGGAGGGGAGGGCAGGTATGTTGGGAGAGGGGAGGGGAGGGCAGGTATGTTGGGAGAGGGGAGGGGAGGGCAGGTGGGAGGGGAGGGGAGGGCAAGGGAGGTGGGAGGGGAGGGGAGGGCAGGTATGTGGGGGAGGGGAGGGCAGGTATGTTGGGAGAGGGGAGGGGAGGGCAGGTATGTTGGGAGAGGGGAGGGGAGGGCAGGTATGTTGGGAGAGGGGAGGGGAGGGCAGGTGGGAGGGGAGGGGAGGGCAGGGGAGGTGGGAGGGGAGGGGAGGGGAGGGCAGGTATGTGGGGGAGGGGAGGGGAGGGCAGGTATGTTGGGAGAGGGGAGGGGAGGGCAGGTATGTTGGGAGAGGGGAGGGGAGGGCAGGGGAGGTGGGAGGGGAGGGGAGGTGGGAGGGGAGGGGAGGGCAGGTATGTGGGGGAGGGGAGGGGAGGGCAGGTATGTTGGGAGAGGGGAGGGGAGGGCAGGTATGTTGGGAGAGGGGAGGGGAGGGCAGGTGGGAGGGGAGGGGAGGGCAGGGGAGGTGGGAGGGGAGGGGAGGGCAGGTATGTGGGGGAGGGGAGGGGAGGGCAGGTATGTTGGGAGAGGGGAGGGGAGGGCAGGTATGTTGGGAGAGGGGAGGGGAGGGCAGGTATGTTGGGAGAGGGGAGGGGAGGGCAGGTATGTGGATGGAGGAGAGGTGGAGGGAGGTGGGGGAAAGGACAGACCTTGGCCAGTTTGTCCTTGCTCTCATCAGACTGGCCAGCTCGTACGTTGAAGAAGATCTGCACAATGGATGCCTCAATAGCCTGGCCGTAGTTGAGGGCATGCACGGGACAGGAGGAATAACAGACACTTGCATCATCCATGAAACCATATTAGCAATGTACGCATGTATGTACAAGACTGTTCCCACCTTCTGCAGGTCAGCAGATCCCTTCCTTTGGCTGCACATCGAAGGGGAAAGGAAAGAGGGAGAGCAGGTTAGATAGTGAAATAACTTTCCATTACACCACATTACCGTATACATACATACATACATACATACACCACCTGCACCTCACAATCATTCTCATCCTTGCCCTCACCCTTGCTTTCATTATTCACTCTCACTCTCACTCTCATTCACCCTCATTCTCACCCTCACCCTCACTCTCACTCTCACTCACCCTCACTCTCACTCACACCCTCACTGTCACTCACCCTCACTCTCACTCACACTCTCACTCACACTCACACTCTCACTCACACCCTCACTGTCGCTCCAAACCCTCACTCTCACTCACACCCTCACTCACACCCTCACCAGTGAAACAAGAGGTCATTTATGAGGTAGACAACATGCAGTTTTTGGGAGAAGGTAGCCACAGGACTGTCCAGCGTTCTGTGAGGACAGAAGACACCATCAAACGTTAGAGAGCGCACAGCCACTGCTGCAGATGAACGCAGCAGGAACTCCATGGCATGACAAAGTACCATGGCGTCACCAGGTCAACGGAGTCATCAGCAGTTCTATGCATGCACACACACAACACACACACACAACACACACACACGCATGCGCGCACACGCAAACACACACACACACAAACCGTCTCATTAAGAAGTGAGCCATCTTGTTGCATTCCTCTGGTGTGGTCGTGTGAGAGAGGATCCAACTCTTCCCCGACTAAACAGGAGAGCACAACAAGAACACTAGATCCCTCAGCCAGACCTGACAACACAGCAGACTGGCTCTTCTACGCCCTCTCCCCTCGCCAGTCAACACAGCAGACTGGCTCTTCTATGCCCTCTCTCCTCGCCAGTCAACACAGCAGACTGGCTCCTCTACGCCCTCTCCCCTCGCCAGTCAACACAGCAGACTGGCTCCTCTACCCCTCCCCTCGCCAGTCAACACAGCAGACTGGCTCTTCTACGCCCTCTCTCCTCGCCAGTCAACACAGCAGACTGGCTCCTCTACGCCCTCTCCCCTCGCCAGGCAACACAACAGACTGGCTCCTCTACCCCTCTCCCCTCGCCAGTCAACACAGCAGACTGGCTCTTCTACGCCCTCTCTCCTCGCCAGTCAACACAGCAGACTGGCTCCTCTACGCCCTCTCCCCTCGCCAGGCAACACAACAGACTGGCTCCTCTACCCCTCTCCCCTCGCCAGTCAACACAGCAGACTGGCTCCTCTACGCCCTCTCCCCTCGCCAGGCAACACAACAGACTGGCTCCTCTACGCCCTCTCTCCTCGCCAGGCAACACAGCAGACTGGCTCCTCTACGCCCTCTCCCCTCGCCAGTCAACACAGCAGACTGGCTCCTCTACCCCTCTCCCCTCGCCAGTCAACACAGCAGACTGGCTCCTCTACCCGTCTCCCCTCGCCAGTCAACACAGCAGACTGGCTCCTCTACCCCTCTCCCCTCGCCAGTCAACACAGCAGACTGGCTCCTCTACCCCTCTCCCCTCGCCAGTCAACACAGCAGACTGGCTCTTCTACCCCTCTCCCCCCTCGCCAGTCAACACAGCCTCACAGCGATGGCATCCTTGGTGCATGAGTCCATCAGGGGCTTCACGGTCTTCACGAACTCCTCCTCGTACACATCAATCATGCCTTGCTGCTCCAAAGCTGTCTGCTGCTCTTGGCGCACCTGCACCAGGCGGTCCACCAGACTGCTCCCTGCTCCCTCCTGTCCAGCCCCGCCCCCAGTCTCTGGGGCTTCACCCATTTGCAGCCCCTTTGACATGGACTGCGACTGGGGGTGGGATGCTGCTGACGCAGAGTGTGAGTGGTCAGTGAAGAAAACTAAGGGCCAAATGAGGACAAGTGAGTTATATGTGAACATACATTGCGGATTATCGATGGTTGTTCACACTAGAGTAGTTGTGCAGTCAAAAAGGTAGTCTCGAGTTTGATGTGTGTGTGTGCTTGTGTGTGGTGTATCAGGTACGTATCTCACTTCCTTGCTCCATCGCAACTTTCCACTTGTAGTACGCATGGTACTCGCCTCCAAAGAGAAAGGCAAACTTTGGGTTGTTCCTCTGCTTATCCATTGTCATCTGCTCAAACTCGTGCCCATTGCGAGCAACAAAGTTGGCTAACTTGTCCACGATGTTCCTAACATCTGGATCTGTACGCCACAAGCAGCAGTGTTGAGCTGACAGAGCTCAAGTATACTCACGTGTCCAGCTATGTTGATGATAGCTATTCTTGCAACTAACCTTCTGGTGGCTGAGGAGGAAGGTTGGTGAAGCCCGCCATTTTCCTCGTTAAGCAATCCCAAAATGTATAGTCTATAAATTGTCATTTACATTGTACAACGTGGCGGACGGGGGTATATAATTATGCGCCGTGTGTGTGTCTGTGTGTGTGTATGGGGTATAGGTGTGTGCTGTTCATAGAAGAGCTGGATGTCCTGGAGACCGTTCCTTAGGCTCTCTTTGTGGTATGAAGTTGAAGAGGCCAAGAACAATTGCCACGAGGCTAAGCAGAAGAAGGACATACACCCCCAGAAAGATAACCCGACCAATATAATCCTGCACAGGAGAGAAAGTGGAGGGGAACAGGGAGTGCTCTATACTTGGTGTACTAAACTCTACCCTACAAACCAATAAGACATGCACAATTGGCATGTATGGGGCAATGTTGGTTTTATTCTCCCTGTGTGCATCGGCATTTGGTATGTGCTTCTATTACTACCCACTCACCCTGGATGGCCCAAGAGTGCCAACTGCTGCTTTCTTCTCTGTAATAATCTTGTCCTTTATCTTCACCCGTGACAAGTCCTCCTCTTGCAGCTGGATGCTAGCATTGGGGTCCAGCACACCTGCCAGCATGGAATGAGGGGGGGCGGGTGACAAGCACGGGATGAGGGGAGGGGGTGAGAAGCACAGCATTAGCATACAGATGTGCTCGAGGAGGTGGCAACCTGTCCAGCTCAAGATGCATGCACTGTGTAGCTGCAAGCATGTCATGCCTGTTGGCAGTGGCAGCTTACGTTTGAGGTAGACGATGTGGTAGAGGTTGAAGGCCGCCATGATGATGATGGTGAATCCAATTGTCCCACCGCAGAAATAGATAGCAGTGTGAATGATCCAGTGGTCAGCCTCGTGGATGATTTCCACAACTCGATACATTCCCAGCAGGAGGTTGATTGCTGGATGGAAGGCAGTGAGAGATATGTAGCTACACTAAGCTGTACTACTGCAGTGGAATGTTAATGCTTGCAATACTCACACATACAATATACTTTGTAGGAACAAGATGAGTGCAAGCATGTTTTGAAATACCTGTAACCTGCATGTGTGCAGCCCCATGACATGGATTTGCAAGCTTGTTTGTGTGTGTGCATGTGTGTATGGCAAGGCCCCACGTAGGCAGAGCATGCTACCTGTGTGGTATGTACAGCTCTGCACTCACTTCCCCACACTGCAACAAAGAAGATGCCAAATGTTCCATGAATTGGCTTGAAGATGTACTTGCGCCACCACAAGTTAGGGTCCCCCTTTCCCAGACCAATGAGAGGCTGTGCCAACGAACAAAATGCAAATGTTTGACTGGGCACATATGGACATGAGTAGTGGTGCATTACCATGAGCTTACATTGATGCACAGGAAAGCAAAAGCAATGATTCCAATCACCCCATGGGCAGTTACCAGTGGCTGCAGTGAACAGAGAAGTATATTGCAAATATCTTCAAAAACTACATGCACATATTCATCGTTTTTGAATTTCCTCTACATGAATGGTTTTAACGTACGCTGACATCGCTCAGGAATTTAGGCAGTCCTCCATTGCGGGCATGTTCAAAGGTGGTTATGAATCCTCCAATTGCAAAGAGCAGTGCCACGACCATGATGATAATGTGTGTCTGATATAGGACATTAAATTAAAGCACACAGTCAATACAGCAGAATTGAACGTAAGTGACCACAAAGCAGTTTCTACATGGCACCAAGAATAGATTGGTGTAATAACTCACAAAGAACCATCCACCATTGGGCCATACAATCTTAAAGAATGCAGATATCATGATCCCGACAGGAATGAGAAATAACCAGGTGAAGAGAACAAAGGAGGCGTGGACCTTGATCAACGTCAGGTCAGGGAAGACAACCGTGACATTGTCATAATCCACTGCTCGCTTTTTTCTTGGAGAGACATCAAGCACATTGCTTTGGTCCATGGTGATGGGTGATGTGGCATTCACCGAAGTGTTTGGGTTCAGTCCCACAGCAAAGAGATAGAAGTAAGGGATGGCAAGGTCTCTGTCATGGGTTGTACTCTTTCCCATAAATAGCCTGTCCAGTTGGCAGTAGATGTAACGTTTTCCTGAAAACGTTGTCCCTTCCATTTGGGCAGGAGGGTCGGGCATTCCTTGTATGTCAGTTTTATCATCATCATCATCCACTGTCTCTGAAGCACTTTGCTGAATGTACATGTCCTTCACAAGTACAGTGCTGGGAGCAGCACGCTGACAGGCCAGAACGTCGTCCTCACCCTGCAGCCACAGTGGAGCATGCGGCACATATTATTGAGTGTCCATATCAATGATTGCACTAATGTCTATCACGAGAATGAAGCAGATGAGCATTACTAAAGCAAGTCGAAAACAGCTGACACACAACCTACCACAAAAGCATCTTCGGACACTAGTATCGCAGCCCATTCCACTTCCGTGGCCCAGATCTGATATCGAGCCACAACAGCGGATATGTTCGGGTTTGTTAGCGCGCCCCAGGTAGCGACATAGATGCAAGTAGAGTTGGTGTCACAATTAGCAGGGTAGAAGTAGCAGCCAGTCGTGCTGCCGCAGGTGGATACGTCCAGTTCTGGCAACTGCGCGCACGAATAAAGTGGCGCTATGATGAGAAGGGCTGCCAGCAGAGCTACACCCATCTTCCACCTCGTGGGCGTGTACAGTCTGCAGATGGGCGTTGGCGCAAGCCTTCATCATTTATGAATCTAATTAAAATGTAAAATGGCGGCGGTGAACCTTAATCGTTCACCTAGCGATGGTACGTACTATGAAGCGAGAAGACGATCATCTGTGTCAGCTGTGCTTCAGGAATACAACAAGCAGATTAGGGGATTGAAGGACGAAGATTGGAAGATGTAAGATAAGTGAAGCTGACTGTACACCTCCCTCAGCCCCTCTCACACGCTTCCACTGTTGTATCTGCTCCAGCGTCCACCCACATATGCTGCAATATCTTAGGATGACGTCATGTTCATACCCTGGGGTCACCGGGTCAAATTGGGGTTAGGGTTTATGTGCAGGTCACCCCTGCTGATCCCACTTTGTAACATTTCTTGACAAGGTGCCGCATTGCCTCAGTGTCCAGGGTGCAATTACCAGACTTTTCCAGCTGAAGACTCTGCCAGAGTTCTCTCCAGAGCTCCCTGATCTGCATGAACGACTAAGGTACATGTAGGGTGGTGCTGAGTGAGGTACATGTAGGGTGGTGCTGACCGAGGTACATGTAGGGTGGTGCTGACCGAGGTACATGTAGGGTGGTGCTGACCGAGGTACATGTAGGGTGGTGCTGACTTTGGCATTCCCAATTGCTGTGTATCTAAGGGTGTTGCACCTGTGATTCATCCTCTGATACAGCAAGGTGGCTGAGTCAGACATTGGACAGTTTATATCCGAATTCTACCAGGTACGTATGTCCGCAACACACACAATGTGTACTTGCACACATTGACAGTCATAAGATGCAAGAGTGTGTGTCTTACAGTGTCTGTTACGTGTGGTGGGTGTACATACTACGCACTTCTGACTGGTGTCTTGCTGTACACGCAGGAGCACGTCTTGAAGAAATGCATGATCATTTTGAGACATGATTTGAAGGGAGCAAAAGGTATGAATTACATACACATGTGAATACGAGTGTGTTTGTTTGCAGTGTGCATGTGAGCTGTGCGTGCACATGTGTGTAAGCATGTATCCACTACGTGATTTTCATCTCGTGTGTAGCCCCATGTGTGTTTCATATAGCCCGTGTAGCCCCATGTGTTTCATATAGCCCATGTAGCCCCATGTGTTTCATATAGCCCGTGTAGCCCCATGTGTGTTTCATATAGCCCGTGTAGCCCCATGTGTTTCATATAGCCCATGTAGCCCCATGTGTTTCATATAGCCCGTGTAGCCCCATGTGTGTTTCATATAGCCCGTGTAGCCCCATGTGTGTTTCATATAGCCCGTGTAGCCCCATGTGTGTTTCATATAGCCCGTGTAGCCCCATGTGTTTCATATAGCCCGTGTAGCCCCATGTGTTTCATATAGCCCGTGTAGCCCCATGTGTGTTTCATATAACCCGTGTAGCCCCATGTGTGTTTCATATAACCCGTGTGTAGCCCCATGTGTGTTTCATATAGCCCGTGTAGCCCCATGTGTGTTTCATATAGCCCGTGTAGCCCCATGTGTTTCATATAGCCCGTGTAGCCCCATGTGTGTTTCATATAGCCCGTGTAGCCCCATGTGTGTTTCATATAGCCCGTGTAGCCCCATGTGTGTTTTATATAGCCTGTGCACTCCATGTTGATAGTGTAGAATGTAGTTACCAGCTGTGACTGATGTTGTCCTCTCCTATTGTATCTGTACTTCAGGGCCTGAGTTGCTGGAGAAGCTTGCAGAAACATGGACACAATTTTTCACCATTATATTGCCAACTCTGGAGGCCATTTTTGTCCCCACACAAATATGTATTCGCAGTGCGACCCTTTTAAGCTTCCGTGACCATGTTCTTCTCAAAACTCCCATCAGTGAGGCACTTGACAGTCTACAAGGAGATGTTCCACCCAGGATCAAGCAAATGCTGCTGGTGTTGCAGGTGGGTTAGGCACACACACACACACACACGCACGCACGCACGCACACACACACACACACTGATGTGTTACTTACTCATTCCCACTCCACCTGCTGCTCAGAGTGTGATGGAGTCTCCTACCACTGAAAGATTCTCTCAACTTGTTCAAATTGTGCCCAAGGCTGTACAACCCTACATCTGTCTGGCATCACCACTTCCACCACCGCATGATCCACCTTTGAAACCTTGAGTCTTTTTAACCTTTTCAGTTTGTATTTTTGAAATTGGCATGCGAACCCTTTACAGCATGCAGTGAAATACAGTGCATCCACCTGCTGCATATGGGGCTGCAGCAGTGAACGATTTCTTGACACATTCGCACAAATGCATGCACGAAGAATCCCGTCTGAATGAATGTAGCACTGAGAAGACAGAGTGGCACGTTGTTCATGACATTAGCTACGTTGCACTGCATTAGGCACAATTTAGATTTATACACCAGCTACACATAACAGTTGTACTGCAGGGAGGCAGGAAGCCTGAGAGGAGCAACTGGCCGCAAGGACTCTCCATTAAGCAGCAGACTGCCGTCATACTGTCCGCAGTATGCACCAGCACTATTGCTTTACAATGCATAGTGGTGTGCCCGTTGTGGTCCACAGCTTTGTCATCTGGCTGTTATATAAGAAGCTTGCTCTGGTGATAGATTGTGCATGCACTGATGGCAGAATGGGCCGGGCGATTCAAAAGATGTGGAGTTTGCGATTTGGCTGATTGTATCTCTGCTGCTTCAACATGACTGTAGCATGATTGTAACTCTCTCCCTATGACAATTGAAATCTTTCTGCTGGTTTTGTTTTGACTCACTGTATAGTGCTGCATGGGGCAATCGGCCCTAGTGTGCAATTGCACATGGTGCACTTGAATAATAATGATATGATATGATATGATATGATATGATATGATATGATATGATATGATATGATATATGATCCTCCTCCTGCTTGATATAATTATGTAGTTCATTAATGTGTACCAGCTCAGGGTGTGGATGGGGTGTGCACACACAATCATGTTAATTGTTGATTGATATCAAGTTTCGGTCATGGCTGCCAGCAGGTGGTGGCTTACACGTGTAGCTCAGCCACTGAATGCCCTGAGCAATGGAAGCGCAGGATTTCAGGTATATGTATTCCACTCATACTTTGAACTTAGCCTAGCTTCTACCTGTCTGTACATGAGCTTGTGATACGAGGAGAATTGTGCGCCCTTCTTCTGACCGGAAACTTGTAGCGTCCCTTTTCCGCGACGAGCCAACTCAAGGCCGTATTCTTTGAGCGCGCCGAGGACGCGGTGAAGGACATCCCAAGCGGTTCTACGCTCCTTGTCGGTGGATTCGGTCTGTGTGGAATCCCAGAGAAACTCATCACTGCCCTGAAAGGTTCAGAGCCGAATGGTCTGACGGTCGTCAGTAACAACGCTGGGGTGAAGGACTTTGGGCTGGGGCTACTGCTGCAGTCGAGACAGGTAGGGCAAGTGGGCACACACACGTGCATTAGTCTCACTCAGAACCCTAGTGCCATTGGAACGTACACACACATGCAGAGGATAGACACACACACAGAGAGAGACGCACACACACACACACACACACACACACACACACACACACACACACACACACACACACACACACACACACACACACACACACACACACACACACACACACACACACACACACACACACACACACACACACACACACACACACACACACACACACACACACACACACACACACACACACACACACACACACACACACACAGAGAGACACACACACAGTAAAGCAAGTGGTATGCTATCATGTTCCTTGCGTCTCCCTCCTTGTCTCAGGTCAAGCGTATGGTTTCTTCTTACGTCGGAGAGAATGCAGAGTTTGAGCGCCAGTACCTAAGTGGGGAACTGGAGGTGGAGCTCACTCCACAGGTGAGCCTGCTCTGCAAAGAGAGTAAACTAGTTCGCATAGAACTGTCTGTACTTATGTCTGTGTGTACGTATAGCTTTACATATGTACATATGTCTGTACATATGTCTGTATCTCTGTGTGTATATCTCCACTATGATGCAGAAGCACACACATGTCGCATGTATCGTATAGTGTGTGTGACAACCAACCATGGACCACTTCCGTTCCCTTATAAGGTGTAGCCAACGCTGAATGTACCACCTGGCTGTTTAATATTCTGTCGAGTGTTCCAACTGTTTCATTCCATCATGTCGTGCAGGGCACTCTGTCGGAGCGTGTACGAGCAGGGGGAGCAG
>OX465044.1:6065775-6130044 GCA_949841015.1 Aplysina aerophoba
CCCCTCCCCTCCCCCTCCCCCTCCCCCTCCCCTCCCCTCCCCCTCCCCCTCCCCCTCCCCTTCCCTGCAGATTACCAGTTCCGCACTGTCTAGTGAAGTGTGCGCATGGTGGGCTTAGGATACTTGAAGTTGTAATGTGAACTGGGCCTTGTGTCCTGTAGTAATATTGTTACTAGCGGCAACACATGAAATCAATTAAGGATCTGGTCTTAATTAATTAAATACTTTAATGTTGAACTGGTGTATTGAAAGTGTAGTTTTGTATGTACTATATCCCATCCCATCCCGTGTTGGGTGCAATTGGTTGAATTCACATGCGCATGACTATTGCATGTGAACAGAAATGATTGATACCAAACAAGAGTTAATTAAAACATATTTATTTATTACAACCTGTACACAGACAAAGAAGTTATTTGCAACATACATTTTTGTTTAAAATTTAGAATGTATAAAATGCTACAGTAAATGTTGGCACAGTACGTGTTACGTATATGTACCTGTTAGCTAAATACAGTGTTGTATCATTTATATCAGTGCTCCTATGCAGAATATTTACTGTTACTTCATTACCAATTCATATTGTACTTCTGTGGAAAATGTTTTATTTTTATGATGAAAAATACATCATTAAATTAAACCAGTAAAACATTAGGAAGTTACAAAAGACATAATTATAATATGCATTATATTGCTAATGTAATGTAATTATTTATGTTATGCCTATGAAAATATATTACAGAATGTATTAGGGAATAGTAACAGGTTAAGTTACTAAAATACGTACCAAACACGACTACTAATTAAGGTGTAGTAGTGGGAGGTGGTTAATTACATAAAATTCACGAATGTACAAAACGTACTCCAAACAGAACAGCTGTGGTGACAAAGATGAGCGCTATCACTTGTCACTGGTGAATCTGTCAGCTGTTTTGCCACAACGAGTGTTTCAGGAGGTCGGCACTGTGTGGGCGTTCGGTGTACTCCACCTCAAGGCAGCGCAGAGCAAGGTCTCGCAGTGCAGGGTTGGAGAATTCTGGAGTGGGTGGGGGCTCTTTCGCTGTTGCAATCTGCAGAGAAACAGCAGAGACCAACACTGGCAATATCACAGTGAGATAACTTCACTTTAGCCTGTAAGGCTGTAGGCTGCAGGACATCACAGCTCAGGAGAGACAGCCTACAGCTTACATTACTACCAGCTCAGAATCACTTGTGCACATTCGCTTAAGCCTGTCTCTACTAATTATTGTATACAGGTGGCCACCTGTCTAAACAGGCAGGCCTCCTTGGGCCCAAGCACTAGCACTCCATCTCTTACAAGGGCCATTTGTGCTGGCCCACAGGCGGGCGTCATTTTGGCAGGTTCTTTATCGAGGCAACTTAAGAGGCACTGCTGTCAGATAACCTAGCAGCCTGGACAGCAACACGCCACCAAACCCTGCATGGGAGAACCCTGCAAATCAATATAATGGAACACTCCCAACAAGGCCAGCGTGCTGAGCCACAGGGACCCACTCAGTCACAGCTGTTTCACACCCTGCAATGTGTAGACTCTTTTGCAGCTGTATCACCAAGCTACCAGCTGTATCACCAAGCTACCAGCTGTATCACCAAGCTACCAGCTGTATCACCAAGCTACCAGCTGTATCACCAAGCTACCAGCTGTATCACCAAGCTACCAGCTGTATCACCAAGCTACCAGCTGTATCACCAAGCAACCAGCTGCTGTCTGTTTGTAGGTGTACCTTGTAAATGAGCTGGAAGCTGTTGGTTGCCTGTCGGGCCCCCCAGGGGGGATCCCCTGTAGCCATCTGGATCACCACACATCCAATGCTCCACACATCACACCGCCTACCATAGTGGTCACCGCGGACAACCTGAGGGGTCGAGGGGTCATGGCAAGTTACGTAGGTGATGTGCCCAAGTTTAAAGGAATTTAGTATCCTGCAATGCATAAGGCAACTGATATGCACTCTGTAGATGGGCGTGGCCCTCCCTGCCCCTCCTCCTCCGCTTAGCCTACCTACCTCAGGTGACATGAAGGCAACAGTCCCCTGCATGTCATTGCGGAACTCTCCCGCGCCTGTCACTTGGGCAGCCAGGCGAGCTGCCGCACCAAAGTCCGCAACCCTCACCCTCTGACCCGTGGAGTCCACCAACACGTTGGCACCTACGTACATACAGCACGGCACAGCACAGCGTGTAGCCTTTACAAACAGCAAAACATGCAACAAACACATGCAAGACCCAGTGGCTGGCTAAAAGAATTCAAGCTTCACAGTTCTGCCTTGGAACATTCACTGAATAGCAGCTACGTAGATGGCAAACCATGGCAAACAGGTACTGAAATTAGTACAACACGACGGCAGTAGACAACAACCATAAATGCGCGTACGTACGTATGTACGTGGCTAGTACCCAGCAACAACACCACGTACCTTTGAGGTCTCTGTGGATGACACGGTTCTCGTGAAGGTAGGACACGCCCATCACCACCTGCTTGAGGTACTTGACAATGACTGTCTCGTCGAATGGCCCAAACTCGCACAGCAGTCTGTCAATTGAGCCCCCTGAAAGTGAAGACAGAGCAAAGAGGGAGACAGACAACGGCTGAGCACTTTGCACTTACAGGCAGGCATAACCTGGTGGGGTGTTGGGCATACCTGCCATCCACTCCACAAAGATGTTGAAGTGGCCCTGCACGTGTACTGCTCCCAGGCATCGGACCACGTTAGGATGACGCAATCGTCCCAACATGGCTACCTCCTCTCGTAGACGTTTCATCTCCTTTTCCTCTTCAGAGGCTGTGTTGCGGCAGTAGGAGACCTGCGAGGGTAGGGTGAGGCTGATACATGAGGATGGTGAGTGGAAGTGAAGACAAAAAGAGCCTGCAGTGGTGTGTGTGTGTGTGACAGTCTGAAGGGCTAGCAGTCCATACCGACCGCAGGAGACATGCTTTATATGTAAATGACAGCACGACATGTGACTTGTGAATGATGGGTGATTCGTGTGAGGACGTCACGTTAAGAGGTGGAGGCTTGCCTGTAGAAGGTGAGAATGACCCCACCCACCTGCTTCACTGCCATGATTGTGCCCGACTTGACGTCCTTGGCCAGGAAGCACGTGCAGTATGCTCCCGTGCCTATCACCTTGCCCTTGACCCAGTGCTTTGTCTCAAGGTACTCCCTGACCTGAGTAGCATCTCCTTCCGCCTGGTCAACCTGCATGGAGGGGGGAGGGGCATGGATGAAGGGGGAGGGGCTGCAGAGGAGACGTTATTTTAGGACAACACATACAGTACATACAAACTGGATAGATCAGTCGTGTTTCGTTCATGCACACTAGTTTCTTGTTTCGTTCATGCACACTAGTTTCTTGTCTAGTGTGAACCAAATAAAGCAGCTACTGTACATACAAGTTTGAAAATGTAATTTTGTTTGCAACACACACAGTACAACACAGACGTGTATGCACACATCACACATACGCACACGCACACACGCACACATGCATGCACACAGCTTACCAGTGGCCCTGGTTGTATGTAGATGACAGCTTCAGGTCCTGGAGGTTTAATTCCATAAAGCGGAGGGAGGGGGTCCTCCGGAGGCAACTCGGACATGAGCTGAGCGAGTGCCTCCTCTTCCTCCAACTCTACTGTCTTGCGACAGTGCAGCAGCTGTGCCACAGGATCGTGGGTGGGGCCAGGGGGCGGGGCCTCTGTCGTGTCCACAGAGGCAAATTGTCTCGCTAAGGAAGCAGCATCATCTGTTGGCTGTATAACAATGGAAGACAGACGGATGCACACACACACACACACACATACATACATACATACACACATACATACATACATACATACATACATACATACATACATACATACATACATACATACATACGTAGGCAGAGAAATCCCATTGCCCTTGAGCTACAAGAAGGAAGTCCACCACCAGGGCATCCCTAGTCTAGCCCGCCAGACCCTCACCACTGCCAAGTGCTCACACCTTCCATGGCAGCAGAGAGGGTCTAGCGTGCTAGACTCGGCACCCCCACCACCCACTGGAGCCCTCGCGGCCTACCTCCGCCCTTCCCTTAGGAGTGGATGCTGAGGCTGGCTGCATAGGAAGCTGCAGGCCCTCCAGCTCTGTGTCGGGGGGGACACTTAGCGTGCTGGTCGAACTGCTGTTGTGAATGGAACTGGTGCCCTCCCTCTCCCGTCTTGTCTCAATGGTAGCCATGGCAGCCATCACATTCTGTCGAAGCTGCATCTCCATGTCTGATGCCGATTCACCCTCAGCAGGGTCCACGTCACTGGCCGATAGGACTGGCTTGGTAGCTCTGGGTGTCTTTGGGGAGCGGCCCATCTTCGCAAAACTCAGAGCTGGTCCCATTACCTCACCACCCACTTCACCCAGCAACTCAGCAAAGGCTGGAGGAGGCTTTAACTCGGGGTGCTTCTCCATCATAATCTTACAGGATTTTCTCATCCACTCCACCTTCAAAGATCCTGGGCACTTAGAGACTGCGTCCAAAGCAGCAACAAACACTTCTTGTGTGAGCTGGAGGAACTTCACGGCACGTACAATCACCCGTTTTGCTGTGCGACACAGCTTAAAGTTCTGCACATGCGTTGATTTGCTTGCAAAGGTGATCGCCATTAGAAGGAAGTCATTAGGTGTCGTCGGCCATGTGGATCCAGGAGAAACGACCACAACGTCGTGGAGGTCCACTGAGTCACCAGAGGAACTGCTGCTGCTGCTACGGCTGAAGAACTTGTGAAAGTTGATCTCAGATAGAGGAGCCCTCCCCGCAAGGCTGCCCTCGTCCTCACTGGGTGGGAGAACTGATGATGGAGCTCCCTCTGCCCCCATCATTGCAATCTGGTGCTCCTCAACCTTAGCCGTGAGCTGATCTAGCACGACCAGCCGCCCCATCCACCACTGGCTCAGCTGCCGCAGAGAAGCTCCCGGATCCTCACAGAGCACAGAGAACACATAGGACATGCCCCCTAGGGAGAGGGGGGAGGGGTGGCCGAAGGCTGAGCCAAGGGCTAGGGAGCCCTTTTGGCCCAAGCAGAGCTCCATCAGCATGTGAAGAGAGCATTCCTTCACACGACTGCATTGGACAGGAGGGAGGGACGGGAACACAAGGGTATTGGAGGAGAAAAGTACACAGCAAACAAGCGGAAAGAAAGACACCACAAGAAATGCTGTCTCCCAGCCACTGTGTCAACACATACATACCTCTGCGCATCTGTGCAGCGTGTGAGAAAGACAGACACAACTGGTCTCAGTTTGTTCCTCAACCAAGTCTGCTCCTCGTCCACCCGACACACACAGCGGCTAAGCAGCACACAGAACATTTCCTGGTGGGAGAGAGCAGAGGACTAATGGGGGGGGGGGAAACGCGAGTGCAGTGGTCTAACCAGTGGCTCTGGACACGCCCACTCACCACAGCAGCCAGGTACACCTTCACAACTGGATCGGCCAAACTGTACGCCACAACTCCCCAACATGCCCCCACAATATCTTTACACGGCGACTGAGACAAGTTCCCATTAGCACTTGATTTTGATGTGGGAGCCAGAA
Source organism: Aplysina aerophoba (assembly GCA_949841015.1). Lineage (NCBI taxonomy): Eukaryota > Metazoa > Porifera > Demospongiae > Verongiida > Aplysinidae > Aplysina > Aplysina aerophoba. Next base: position 6,071,367 of record OX465044.1, read on the forward strand.
TGGGAATGACAGTCTTCCTCAGCTTCAGCAAGCAGGCCTCCCGTGTCTTCCAGGAGGGGGAAAAGACAGACTCATAGGAGGCCCCAGGGTGTTGGGGCGCAAGGTGCTGAGAGAGGGGGGAACACGGGCAGTTATAGCCGTGCATACACACCACCATCAAGGTGATGCACTTACGTATGTACATGTGTACATACGTAAGTGCGTAACATTTGTACGTATGTACATGTGTGTACTGTGCATCACATACGTATGACCTTTCACTTCACAGGACCAATCCACTCTAAACAGCACTGACTGGAGTATTCAACAGTCACACTTGTGCATGCACACACACACACACAGCCACACAGCCACACACACACACACACACACACACACACACACACACACACACACACACACACACACACACACACACACACACACACACACACACACACACACACACACACACACACACACACACACACACACACACACACACACACACACACACACACACACACACACACACACACACACACACACACACACACACACACACACACACACACACACACACACACACACACACACACACACACACACACACACACACACACACACACACACACACACACACACACACACACCTTAGCAAGCACTGCTAAGAGCAGTTCCTTCTCTTCCACTTTAGACTCCCTGAGAGTGATCCGCACAGCATCAGACTTGACACGAGACTTGAACCCCATTGGCATCTCTGTTTCTCCTCTTTCTCTCGGTTGGCTGGAGCAGGAAGGAGCAAGGATGGAGGTCAACAGAGACAGGATGATCTGCATCGTACTCAATCATCTGAAACATCAAACTCTGGCGTGCCCACACCTGCCTACGTACCCCACTTTGCTCTTCACCAGAGAGTTGCCCTGCAAGCTCCAAGAGTTGCGACATAAGGGACACTCACTCTGATCGCCACGTCTTTCTAGCTCAAGTGCCCCTGTATCAGGCGGGGGAGAGGGACTAGCATGATCATGCACACACACAGACACAGACACACACACACACACACACACAGACACACACACGCACACACACACACACACACACACACACACACACACACACACACACACACACACACACACACACACACACACACACACACACACACACACACACACACACACACACACACACACTCACATATGTCCATACAGTGGTGGTGCAGCTCATTTTCACAGTGCGGACAAATGACAATGTCCTCTCCTTCCACAAGCTCCAGGAGACAGATTGGACACACCGTCTCCTCCTCCTCATCCTCATCCTCCAAGTCCGGCCCTGTCACACTCTCCTCCAGCTCAGACCCAGGGCAGCTGGACGCCTCCCCATCTGCCTGCAGAAAGTGGAAAGATAGTGGGAGAGGTCTTCAGTGGCTGAACTGCAGAGAATGGAGCACTGTAGGGGCACACACTCAGAGTCATCCTTGAGGTGGTAGATTAATCAACCACAAGTGCTGACAGAGGTTCGTATTGCATGTGTACTGCATGGTGTGTGGCACGCACTACGAGGACTTCAAGAAAGCTCTAAGAGACAGACAATGAAAGGTAGAACAACATCTGTACTGTACCTCATTCCCTGGAGATTTTGAGAGATGGGACAGGTCAGCTAAGCCTTCCTTGCCAAGGGAAAGGAAGGTTTCTGAGAGCTCACTTCCATGGGAGGAGACGAAGGAAGAAGAGCTGTTGTTGAGCCCACCCACTTCAAGATCAGAGAAGTGCTTTGAGAGCTTCTTGCGCTGTCTTCCTAAGGAGGTTTGTCTGTGGAGCCGTGAGTCATAGCCGTTCAGTAAGCTGTCCACCTGTGAGGGATCAGCAAAGGAAGCGACTGAGACTGCTGCTTCTGCTACTCTGATTGCTTCACACCTGACAAAGCATGTGAAAGGTGAAATGCTATGTTGAACCCAGAAACAGTGAGGTGGTGAGCTCAATCGTTGCTGAAACAATCCTTCTACCACCAACTCAGCATGCGCAATGACTTCCACAACAGGCTATCCTCGTCTGGTGCGGGAAGACATGGCACCCCTACACACTAGTGGGTATAGCTAAACTACACACACACACACACATACGTACGTAGCTGTAACAACGGCACACATGGAACAAATTACGAACAGTATCAGATAACTCTCAATAAGGGTGGACACCTCTGGATAACTCTGGATAACTCTGGATAACTCTGGATAACTCTGGATAACTCTGGATAGCTTTGGATATCTGCCTCACCTCAAAGTTCTTCAGTTCCTTTGCCCAAAGCAGGGGTGAGCTTTGCTCCACTTTCAAGACCCGGAGCATGACGAAGAGCAAGTGGATGCAGGGCGGCTGCTTCCCGCAGCTGCAACTCTGTGGAGGAGAGAGGGAGGTGAAGGGAGAAGGGAGGTGAAGGCAGGGAGAAGAGGGTGGGGAAGGGGAAGGGAGGGGAAAGGGGGGGGAAATGGAGGGGAGGGCGCGGATGGAGAGAGGAGGGGAGGGGAAGAGGGAGAGGAGAAGGAAGGGGAGGAGAGGGGGAGGAGAGGGGGAGGAGAGAGATATTGCTCTAGCTACAGACATCATTCATAACAACTACAAATTCAACCACATGGTGTGGAGACAACTAGCCCATACATACATACGTACATACGTATGTAGTTCACACCATCAATTGAATCAAGCATAGTTCACTGCAGGCAAATACTACCAAGAACAGAAGTACGTACCCTCACACATCGACCACTCAATGGGGAATACCCCTATGAGCTCACACATCGACTACTCAATGGGGAATACCCCTATGAGCTCACACATCGATAACTCAATGGGGAATACCCCTATGAGCTATGTACGTATGTTGACAGGTGTACAGTTCAGGCACCTAACATGCTGAGAACAGGATACAGGCTGTTGCATCAAAGGCAGTCTGACATAGCCCAGACCCTCTTGCAGCCATTTTACATTGTGCAATGGGCTGGATGACGCCATAAACATTGTGGCGGGAAGAGGGGCTGGCTACGTCAGACCAAATCAAAGGCTGCTCACCTGCGGGCCGATGGTTACTCTGTACTTGATCTCCAGGTTGTCCCCGCTGACCATGAAGGTGGCAGGCCCTGTCTTCCGCATCAGGTACAGTCGTGTCTTGAGGGCCTTCTCTGTGCGAGCAGCAAAGTTTTGTGCCTGTTGCGCCTTCACTCCAGTGTGCTGTAGTCCTGCTCCAGGACTGGGCAGGGCTGAGACGGGGACAGGGAGCTTCGACTTACCCGCAGCCATTTGCACACCAACTACTGGTTGCTTAGCGACCACAGCAGCACCGCTAAGGGGTTTCCCCGTTTGCAGACTGGTTGGGCTAACAGCAATGGGCGAGGCCTTTGGCTTCAGACATTGTGCGTCATCCAGACCGTCGTCAGAAGGTGACCTTTTGCTGGAGGAAGCGCCATTCTGAAGGCCCTGCTCCACTGAGCCTTGATGAGGGGCCACGTTTCCTCTTCCATTGCTGCTACCACTCACTGAGGAAGGCTTGAGTGCTGTTTCCGCTTTTGACGGTCTCCGTGGTGACAAGGAGGGAGGCTGAGGACTTGGCTTAGGAATCTGCGTCTGGTGGTCCCGGCTGAAATGTCCCGATAGCCTTCGCTGGGGAGGTTGCGACTGATTGGAAGATGTGGTGGGTCTTTCCACAAGCTCACTCTTGTCTTGTGGTTTGCCAGCTGAGGTTTCAACTGGTTTCTCTTGTTCTACCTTGCCTCCAGGTTTAGCAGCCCAGGGCTCCGGTTTGTCTGCTTCACTCTTGCCTCGAAGTTTGGAAGCCACAGTTTCAACTGGTTTGTCTGGTTTCGAGGTTTGGAAGCCACAGTTTCAACTGGTTTGTCTGGTTCTGTCTTGGCTCGAGGTTTGGAAGCCACAGTTTCAACTGGTTTGTCTGGTTCTGTCTTGGCTCGAGGTTTGGAAGCCACAGTTTCAACTGGTTTGTCTGGTTCTGTCTTGGTTCGAGGTTTGGAAGCTACAGTTTCAACTGGTTTGTCTGGTTCTGTCTTGGCTCGAGATTTGCCTTTCGTGGGTGTAGTGATGGGCAGTGGGACAGCACCTTCAGCCTCATCATTCACTTGGACAACCTTGTACTTGCTAATATCAGAGTGGGAGCGCTTCGCACTCTGCAGTAAGGGACAATAATGATATTCATTATGCATAGTAAATCACATGACTGGCATGTGACTAGAGTTACACGTGCCTTTGTCCCAAGTTTTGGGGAAGTACTGGTCTTGTCACAGGACTCTGACTTCTGCAGCTTGGCTCCTGTCGCACCGGACACGTCAAACTTTCTCAGCCGCTCCAGAGACTTGCTGTGAGAGGAAGAACAGCAGACAGCAGAGGAAGAATGGCTGGTTGCCACGGCAGCTAAGACTGGCTTGGTTGACTGCAAGCATGAGCAATGCACACTGGTTGCATGTACTATGAAAAGGGAGGAATGTTCATGTAAGACTGCTGAGGTTCTCCGTGACAAAGTACCTGTGTACATAGGTACTATGTAAGCCAAGTCAACCCAACAAAACAGGGCAAGAACATTGTGTGTGTATGTGTGTGTGTATGTGTGTCTGTGCATCCATTAAGGCATACCCATTAAGGTACGTACGTACACAGAGGAGCAAGAAAAGGGCCACTTTTCACAGTTGTTTGTTTTCATGGTTTTTGGGTAGACTCCCACCTTAAGGGGCATAATCCATTAAGGACTGGACAAATTGTTGAGCAATCGCGTAGCAGTGAAAAACAGATAGCATTGTAACTGACGAAGACCTTCGTGGTCGAAACGTCTACATTCTATCTGTTTTTCACTGCTACGTGATTGCTCAACAATTTGTCCAGTCCTACCTATGCCGTAGCAATGAGCCTCTGCCAAATTATAACCCATTAAGGTATGTACATGCAAATGAATATCATACACGCACTAGTAGCAAGTTACACAAGCAAAGACGTACGTACCATCACTGCCACATGTACATGGCTACAACAGACCAATCTATGTATTACACAGAAGTCGCTTTTTATATTTAATGGACTACAGAATTCAAATATCTGACACAAGGTTCATACTTCTTAAAAGCCTACTCCAATTCAAGAAGCAAGCAAATGCCATGCTGACGCTGTTGTTAAACACTTGCCCACAATGCAATGTGTTCTTAGGTGTTTTGTCCGTCCATGCGGTTGCCTTCTTCAGTAGAAGCCCTAACATAATGCCATACCCACTGCTCATAGCCATACAATACAACGGCTTGATCTCTCCATTGTCTGCCTTGCTAGCCCCTCCCTGTCCGCATGGGTGAGGATTACAGTGCAACAGAAAATGCAAGTTGTCACGACATGCATGTATGTACATACGTACATACTAATGTACGCCCATTTTGAAAGTTAACATTGTTGCAACCACCAACACACAATTATATTCATCTTCTAAAGACATTTCCAAAGATTCACAACGAACTGTTCAACCCACGTACGTACAGTAATATACCTACAGATATATATACAGCTTCCCAGTTTCCCTGTGATGCAGTGGACACCTGTGGTCACACACAGCAGCAAACAATGAATCTAGTTGTGTGAAACCTGTTTACAACAGCCATTGCGTGCAGCTGTTGCATTTCTGTGGGCAGTGCCTTCAGGAGCAAGACTGCTGACCACAAGCATTTCGTGCACGTGGGGCCTACCATAAACATTGTTTTCCTAGCAACACATCACAACAAGAGGTATTTTTCCCTCTTTGTATATATAATGATTATTATTATTTTATATATATATACATACACCAGAAAAAGAGCTGCACAGACAGAAGGACAACAGTTTCCTTCTAATTGCCACAAGGCACTGCATTCATCTCTGCATGCCAACCTCCGCACTGCTCCATTCACAGAACAATCATTGCTCAGCGCCTCTACATTGAACTTTCAATTCACACCAGTGGACTAATATACCGTATATGTCCGAATAGAGGCCCGGGCCTCTATTTCTTTCCAGGGCAATTTTGACTCGGCCTCTATTCAAGCCCGGCTTCTATTAAATCACATGGTAATTTTGTCTTATACCTAGCGTTGCTTCCAATACAAAATCAGTGGTTTTCCGTTGTCTCCGCGCGTGCGCAAGCAGATGGCTGCCAGTCGCACGCGCCTAGTTCTATCGTAAAAGAGAGTGTTGTTAGAGGCCGTCATGTGTATAAGGCAGCTAGCACAAGACTAACCTGTACTGGCATGAAAGTCCTTTGCACTGGACAACGATCTGGCCTGCTGCCGAATCATCTTGCGAGACACGCGAATACTCCGACTACGCAGTTCCAGTATCCAGCTGAACAGCGCATCCTCAAGGCAAGTTACCAACCAGCTTAGCACGCAAACGTGTCGATCGAGAGGCGTATCGATCACGGTTCGCCATCGATTCACGGCGGACTCCTGTTCGGGACCCGGCCACTATTTGGGACCGGCCTCTATTCGAGCCCCGGCTTCTATTCGAGCTCCAGCTTCTATACGGACACATACGGTACGTTCAATACAATACACCACAGCACAGCAAACCGTGTGACCACATGCAGGCCTTCGGACGACTTCAGTCCACAACACACTGCCCCGTACAAGACACCCATACTCAACATGGAGTATTGCCTTGCTGGGCCACTCAATCAACTCCAAGGATATTGCCCAGCGTTAGTCCGCTCTACAGTAAAACGTTAAGCTGCAGACCAGATGGTCTGGAAGAACAGTTGCTTCAAGACACCCGAGTTACCCCTGACTGACACTGCTGGGCTGTGATTGCGTAAATTTACTGTTCGGGGTTAGGAAAAGCTGGAAATAGGTGCAAAACGCAGCACTGAGTTCTCACACAAAAGACACTAGCCAGTAGTAAACACTCAGTTCATACACGACAGTGCTCCAAAGTCCACTTCGGTAGAGTCAGCTATTAATTCGGCACGACTAGGTAAATATACAGTGTTTGGGTTATTCGAGATGCGGAAGTGAACAGACCTGCACTGCAGTGAAGCCAGTGATCGAGGCTCAGACGTGTCAGCGACAACAGCCCCCAAAGGACTGGATAGTCCTCAGCACTACAATACGCACCTTTTCGGCATTACTTCTGCTTTTCGGGAGCCACTCTTGGTGTTAACGCCTTCAAGGGAACTTGGACCTTTACTTCTGCCGCCGCTGCCTCCCTTAAAGAATGACATGCGCACGTCCGCTTCGTCAACTCATAAACTCAGGCAGCCATGTTGTACAGTGTTGCCATTTCAACTTCTTTTCGTCAACTGTATCTGAGAACCAGGAAGAGACATCCTGACTATCACAAGAACTGTGAATATCGTTGACGTGCCTGTATTTTGATATCACACAATGAATATCGTTACGTAGCAGCACACCTGCAAGCGTCCTGCAGTCCCGGAGCAACAAAGCAGGTCAGGTGTATCGTAGGTAGAACAAGTAGCCGAGCAAGATGAGGACTCTGACGCTCTTACCGCTGATAGTGGTGAGGTGTAGCTAAGCAGTCTTTGGCACCGGTCGAAGTGATGCGTTCTTGACTGTTGGCCTTTCACGATCTCCGCATACAGGCACTGATTAGCACCGGGGAAGCTTGGCACGGCACAGATAACGTCGATTACGACTGCTGGCCTGATGACGGGAGTGCTTTGGACAGAGAAGGCGCTATACCCTGCCCAGGTAGGCATGCTGACAGCATGCGTTTCGCGAACAACCTGGAAGTAACTGTCCATTCTCTTGTCGCGCCTCTCTCTCTCTCTCTCTCTTGTGGTGTAGGAATCGGACTGCAGTGGGTTGAGGAACCTCCAGATAGCGTCGTGATCGGGGTAGACTTCAACGTTTCTTATAGACTCGTCACACGTGACAGCAATTTCTACGCGCACCACTACAACAACATATACTTTAATTTTGCGTGAGTCTCCAAACCCTTACAATACGCCCCTTTACTCCCCTGACTTCAGTTGTCTATTTAATCGCAGCTCCAGTGACGACTTTAGGACCTTATGTGAAAACAGGTCTTGTCCCCATGCTGAAAGTGCGACTTCCAATGACTGCTGTGTTCATCACTCTAATGTGCACTCCTGTGCACCATCTGTGAGTTAGGCCATATATATATGTATACATATATCAAGGTCAGGGTGGATTTATTTGATAAGCTTTGTAAGCAGCTAGCAGCTTACCCTTCAGTATGAAGGTGCTGTTACTAGCATGGAGTTATGTGAAATATATTGCATTTCTGTAATTGACACTTTTCTTGAATTTAGATCTCATTTTGTGGACCTTGGATTCTTCCTGATGGTACACTGTCCACACACACCTCTTCACAAGTTGGACTCCTTAACAGAACATGGATGACACATACCCGTCTTAACTATCTTGGAAGTAACTTTTTACTTGCACATGTCAAGATCCGCAAGCTACACATTGCTCTTGGCAAGGAGATCCTAGTCACCGAGGAGCCTACAGGTGAGTGTTGTGCTCGTGTTGCGACCAAAGCTCTTAAGAGATGCAATCAATCTGTGGAGATGCTTCTCTGCTTTCTCAGATGATGATAACCTTGAATTGACAGTTGTACCAGCAGTTGTGATTCCCATGGTGATCATTCCACTACTGATAGCGGCCATTGTCGTGGGATCAGTGTATGGGGTAGGTCTTATGCACTAAAGAAGACTGCAAACAGTAGGGTGGGCGTGAGTGAGCTACTGTATGCATGCAGCGTGTGGTAATACATATAAATATGTGCATGATTCAACCTGCTTTATGTTCACTATACAGTGGTACCATTATCAACGGAAGAAATTGCTGTATGATGAAAGTTGGATTATTGACTTTGACAAGATTGAGCGAGAAGTAGGATACAGAGGTGAGTTCCTTACAGACTGCTATGTATCAAAACTATGAATGTCATTATGTGATGTAAGTAAACATCCTGTTGACATAAGGGTTCACTGATCCTGGGCAGTGTGGCCCCTGAAAGGCCTGAACCTGTGGCACTTTAGATTGGAGGGCAGATTATGGCTGTGATGTTATTGTGGATTCATCTCTGTTTGTCTTTAGGTTTCATGGGTAGCTTGGTAAGCATGCGTTGGATGGAATCAGATGCAGGTGGCCTCAGTAATGGGGATGGCTACATCAGCAATGTTCAGCGGAAGCAAGTCTTTACGCAGACTGGCATGTTGTAAGTGATCACTGTCATGCAGTGAACACCATACACACCTATACCTACATATGTACTGGAAGGAGTGACTTGTACAATACAGTACCTACCCACATATTCCATCTCAAAGGGGTAGCTCCACACATGCAAACACACACACACACACACACACACACACATTGCACAGTTTACATTTGCTCCCTCTGCATTGTATTAAACTCCTTTTTGCCTCCTACATGCCAACCCACTGCCTTGATCAGTGGTGGAAGGACAGTAGCCATAAAGAAGGTACCACGGAACAGCTTCTCCTTGACACAGCAAGTGAGGGAAGATGTCAGACAAATGAGGTATGATTCTTCCCAGGACACAGAACTAAAGATGCACTTGATCTGATTAACAGGGCCTGTTCGAGTGCAGATCACCCTTAAAGACATCTTAGCCTATCAGTATCATCTCCTCTCCCTTGCAGGGTACTAGACCATCCCAACCTGTGCAAGTTTGTTGGTGCCTCCCTCAAAGTGCCCAATGTGGCCATTATTACCGAGTACTGCCCCAAGGGCAGTCTGAATGACGTGCTCCTGAATGATGACATTCCACTCAACTGGTCTTTCCGGTTCTCATTTATTACCGACATTGCTCGGGCCATGTCGTACCTCCACACACACCGAGTGTACCACGGAAGACTCAAGTCCTCAAATTGCATCATTGATGACCGTTGGGTGGTCAAAGTGACAGGTCAGCCCGGCCATGTGTCATTGTCCACATGCTATCCCGCTGCACCAAGAGACCTTCCAACTGATGGCGTTTGAATCAGCACACATTGTGTGTCAGATTATTATGCGTGTTTGGTTAATTGGTAATTGTTAGCCATCCAGTGGTGTAGTTGCCTTAAAGATTTCCTTTCTGACTGTGAATATGTAGTGTCATCCCCCGCTTCCTCCCTCCCTCTCCCCACCCCCACATGCGACTGCTCCTGTGCATTGCAGACTACGGACTGACCAGCTTCCGATGCGGCGAGCGCAAGTGCAGTGACCCTTCATACAGCCAGAAGCAGGAGGGCATTCCAACACCTTCCAATGCCACCATCTACCTGGCTCCGGAGCGGAGGGGGGACTTCGAGTCAACACCCACAGCAGCAAGTGATGTGTACAGGTGTGTTGCAACAACTCTAAGTCTCATAGCAACCTGTCAAGCCCCATAGTGACCACACAAAGAGGACCATTGTGGCTCCACACAAAGATCTAGTGTCTCTAGAACAGAGTTACATGCCAAGTCCCTGTGTGGATTTTAAGATGTTTCTTCTTTGTAGCTTTGCAATCATTTTGGTGGAAATTGGAAGCAGACTAGACCCTTACTCAGTGAGTGGGCACACACACACACACACACACACACACACACACACACACACACACACACACACACACACACACACACATTGTATCTTTAACATGCTGGCAAAGAGTGTCTTTAACGTCGTTTCTCATTGCACATCATCTCCAGATATGGTTGTCTCTGGTGTGCCTAAAGAGAATGGGCTGTCCCATGTCTCTGAGATTGCCAACATGGCCCTTGACCTTGTTGCCTCTTGTAAGAAGTTCAGGATTCCCCATCGACAGGACCAGACCCTGCAAATTCGTGCTGGAATCCACTCAGGCCCTGTGGTGGCAGGAGTGGTGGGATCAAAGATGCCACGCTTCTGTTTGTTTGGAGACACGGTGAACACAGCCTCACGCATGGAGAGCAGCAGTGAAGGTGCATTATACATACGACATTGTCTCTCTGTCTGTCTGTGTGTCTGTCTGTCTCTCTGCCTGTCTGTGTGTATCTGTCTCTCTGCCTGTTTGTGTGTGTCTGTCTGTCTCTCTGTATGTCTGTGTGTGTCTGTCTCTCTGCCTGTTTGTGTGTGTCTGTCTCTCTGCCTGTTTGTGTGTGTCTGTCTGTCTCTCTGTATGTCTGTGTGTGTCTGTCTCTCTGCCTGTTTGTGTGTGTCTGTCTGTCTCTCTGCCTGTCTGTGTGTATCTGTCTCTCTGCCTGTTTGTGTGTGTCTGTCTGTCTCTCTGTCTGTCTGTCTCTCTGCCTGTCTGTGTGTATCTGTCTCTCTGCCTGTTTGTGTGTGTCTGTCTGTCTCTCTGTATGTCTGTGTGTGTCTGTCTCTCTGCCTGTTTGTGTGTGTCTGTCTGTCTCTCTGCCTGTCTGTGTGTATCTGTCTCTCTGCCTGTCTGTGTGTGTCTGTCTCTCTGCCTGTTTGTGTGTGTCTGTCTGTCTCTCTGCCTGTTTGTGTGTGTCTGTCTCTCTGCCTGTTTGTGTGTCTGTCTGTCTCTCTGTCTGTCTGTGTGTTTGTCCACATACATACCTACCTGTCTGCTGTGGATGGAACATCAATCAGGCATGAAAGGCACTCTGTTAGCTGGCAGTGCAATTAACCCCATTATGATGTTAATTGATTACCTCAAGTTCATTAGTGTTATTTAGTCGTGGCCCCCTTTACCAGGCACCTGAGTGCTGACATGGCACATTCATGTGTCCCTAAGACAGGGCATGTGCTGTCAACACCGTGGTGATGTTGTTGCTGGCATGTACGTAACTCTTAGGCATACCTCTCTGCAGCTATGAAGATTCAGGCAAGTGATTCCTCTGCTCAACTGCTGAGGAAGGTTGGTGGGTTCACCTTGGACTGCAGAGGCACTGTCCAAGTGAAGGTGCGAACGTCAGCTCAACTGCACAAAAGTACACCTGTTTACAGTGGAGGGAACCTCCAGCATTACAGTCTAGGCCTTACCATAAGTATTGCATGTGTTCTGTTGCATGCTTTAGAGTTGACAGTACACACTCCACCTCCCTTCTGCAGGGGAAGGGTTCCATGGTGACCTGGTGGTTGACTGGGAGGGAGAGCCCTTTGGAGAGGGCCTCAACCCCAGTGAAGAGGATAAGTGTGAGTGCAATGCAGTCCAGGTCCAGCTCTGAGCATTCCGGTACCAGATCTGCCACCCCCTCGGGCTCCAAAACCAATTTCAAACCACCCGTAGTGCGAATAGACACCCAGATGTCCCTCCCGGGAGTCGTCGAAGACTCAACTGTTCTGTAGACTGTGGACAGTGTGATCATGTTCTGTGCACACACACACACACACACACAACACCCCTTTATCAGATCATTGTGAATGCAAAATTATGTACGACTTTATGTCAATTCCAAGTTCCAACTAATATTTCTTTTACTTGTATAGATTTTGTTTCATACACTAAGGTTTGAATTGCACCAGTAGTAGTTACACCTACATAATAAGCAGTATAATACATTGCATGTTAGTATGTTCATAATGGGATATACGTAACTTTTCTATTTGAAATACGCTGGTCTGGTGGTATATATTGAGTATTAATACAATACACATTAATTTATCTGACCATATGCTCATGCATAAAGATGATACAGCTATCAAACTTGCAAGTCATAAATAACACCATATGCTCCTTGTGTCCTTCAACCCTCCATGAAGGCCAGTCCTGCCAAAAGACCGAATCCGAGGAGACAAGCAAACACTAGCATGAGTCTATGTTTCCGGGTGCTGGGGTGGATGTTGGCAAACTCGTGACCAATCAGCTCCAGGAATGTGATGTAGGTGAAGGTGCCACAGGCAAGAGCTTGCAGCACTGCCCTGGCGATCACTGTTTCAGTGCTCTCCGTGAGGTGACTGAGAGAGAGACCAACTGCAATTCCAATGGGGCTGCTCACGACGAAGATGAGTATCAGGACAAGGGCCAAGAGGAAGTGCGTCTGTGTGCTCACCAGAGCAATGCCGAGGGACAGCCCAATGACGGCCTTGTGGATGGCAATACCGAGAAAAACCTGGATGGCCTGCGGGAGGGGAGATGGGTGAGATAGAAGTGCAGATGTAACACGCCATAACAGTGTCAGTGTAAAAGCTATGAGAATGTGCTGAGATGTCATTACGCCTGCCACATAAGTAAATACAATTGCACTTGTACATCCCCCCCAAATGGTATGCTATGTATATAATTCTGTGTGCACAGTTTGTAGACAGAATAAAGGAAGGTGCTCAGTGTATGTACACATCTGGTGCAGAGTGTACATACATCACTCTCTGACTGGATGAGGCCGAAGGCCAGTCCCTCGAATACTGAGTGCACGGAGAGGGCCATCCCAAGGAAGACGGCTCGGAGACCACCAGGTGTGGTTGCTTCATTCTTCTTCTGCGCTCCCTTTCCTTCTCCTTCATCACCTGTCCTTCCATTCACTTCGTTGTTGTCCACTTCCACTATGTCTGGTGAAGAGTAGCGAACTGAAGTGTTTCTCAGCAGTGAACGATGGTGGGTGGGCTCACCCTCGCTATCGCTTGCCACTTCTGGCTGGGTGTGATGTGCGTGTTCCTGCCGACACTGCTTACAGTCCACGCCCTCCCCACCGCCGAGAAGAGGTGTTGCCTCAATGTTCCTGCTCAAGCTAGCAACAATGTTGGGTTGGATTCGAATTGTGCGGATTGCAGGTGTTGGAACTACCTTCTCCTCTTTCTTCCTGGGTCTGCTGCTCTGGCATGCATAGGCCATTTGTTCTATGACCAAGACCATGAAGAAACCTATCACCACCAGAAACATGTCAAGTGGGTAGGAGGTCTTCAAAACCTTGTTGAATATCTTTTCCCACTCTTCGGTAATATCGGGGAGCAAGTGTAAAAACGTCACTCCTAGGAACACTCCGCCTGCAAAACAGTTTAGAAAGCCTAATAGGACCTGCTTCCATGGCTTCTCCTCTGCCGCTTCCTTCGTAGCCGATCCCTTTCTCTTTGACCGTAGCCGCGTGTACCACGCGCCACAAACGGGAATGAGTGAGCACACACCGCTTATAAAAAAGAGGGCAAAAAGCAAACCGATACGGGTCTGCAGATCACCAGGTGGCTCACTGGGGAATAGGCTGCTTGAGTTCTCAACAGCCATCCGAGCCTAGTCTCGCGTAGCCAGACCGCTTCCTCCCCTCCATTTTTATATACTGACGTCCCCGACCGATGACGTCAGTATATAAAAATGGAGGGGAGGAAGCGGTCTGGCTACGCGAGACTAATCCGAGCCATAGTCCTCGGTCTATGATTTAACCTGTCACGGCATAATCGGTCGCCCCTATTTCCGGTCCGGCCGGACCGAATATGTCCGAAATATTCGGTCCGCCTCGGAAATATTTGGTCCCCTTCGATCTCCCACCGACGAAAGGCCTAGAATATAGCGATAGCGCTGGGCTACGGCATCGCTGTCTATGGAATGCCTTTCCACCCGAACGAAGTAGGCTTATGAAGTTACAGACGAACTACGATACGTTTAAAAGGGTCAGCAGCAAAAGCAATCCTATCGATCGAGCGCGAATGCAAATAATACAGCGATAAACGGTGGACACGCTGCGATAAAGTACATGCTTTAGAGAATAGGATTTCGGTTCATCCTCTGGCAAACATCGCAAGTGCCCACAAATTTTTGACCTCAGTTGACAGCCCTTTCCAGTAAAACCTCTCGGCGATTTTCCTCCGTACTCATGAACATCCTTAAGGGGGACATAGCGAGACTGAGTCGATGCAGTGCCATCACTACCGGTGAGTGTATGTGACAACGAGACATCACAAGTGCAAAGGCACCAGACCCGCGCACCCCACTGTTACCTGTAACCCTCCTTCTAACAACTGACATGTTAGTCCATGTTAACACTGTTGATGTGTCTCTCACTTGCATTTCCATGCAGGCTCTGATGGTGATGGCACTATACCGCGATCTAAGCCGTTTAAGTACACTTATGAGAAAGAGATTGTCATGTATGCTTACTTTAAGAAACTGCACTGCTTCTCCACTGAATGCATTTGCTCCCAAACCAATTTCAAACCATGCATGCACCCTAAGTACGATGAAACACCCAGATGTCCTTCCCGGGAGTCGTTGAAGACTCAACTATTCTGTAGACCATGGAGAGTGTCACCATGTTCTGTGTACACACACACAATACCCTTTTATCAGATCATTGTGAACACAGCATTATGTACAACTGTTTATCGCATGATGACGTCATACATCAAAGGCTTGGGTGTGCAGGTAAACGGGTTACCAGCACTGCAGTAACCACGTAAGCGCCCCTAACACTTCATGCCACCTTCCCACGCATTCTCCATATATGGCTAGCAAAGTAAACACAAAATTAATCAGCACTTACAAAGGTCAAGTACAGTAACACAAGCGCTAGACTACGAACGGCAGCACACAGTGTTTAAAACTGTAGAAACTCCTTAATGTTGATGTCGGAAAAATGGCACCAGTAGTGGTACAACTATATAATAAGCAGTATTACATTGTGTGTTTGTACATAATGGCATGTAACTTTTATATTTGACATACACTGGTCTGTTATGCTGGTCTAGTGGTATGCATTAATTAAGTATTGCTACAATGTAATACAGTACACATTATGATTATTATTTATATGAAAGGTGATATCGCAATCAAACTTGCTAGTCACAAGTACACAGTATGCCCTTCATGTCCTTCAACCCTCCATGAAGGATAGTCCTGCAAAAAGACTGAATCCTAGGAGACAAGCTAACACTAGCATAAGACGATGTTTCTGGGTGCTGGGGTGGATGTTGGCAAACTCGTGACCAATCAGCTCCAGGAATGTGATGTAGATGAAGGTGCCACAGGCAAGAGCTTGCAGCACTGCCCTGGCGATCACTGTTTCAGTGCTCTCCGTGAGGTGACTGAGAGAGAGACCAACTGCAATTCCAATGGGGCTGCTCACGACGAAGATGAGTATCAGGACAAGGGCCAGGAGGAAGTGCGTCTGTGTGCTCACCAGAGCAATGCCAAGGGACAGACCAATGACGCCCTTGTGGATGGCAATACCGAGAAAAACCTGGATGGCCTGCGGGAGGGGAGATGGGTGAGATAGAGGTGCAGATGTAACACGCCATAACAGTGTCAGTGTAAAAGCTATGAGAATGTGCTGAGATGTCATTACGCCTGCCACATAAGTAAATACAATTCCACCTGTATATAGTACATCCACAAAATGGAATGCTATACATATTCTGTGTGCACAGTTTGTAGACAGAATAAAGGAAGGTGCTACGTGTACACACATCTGGTGCAGAGCCTACACACATCACTCGGTGACTGGATGAGGCCGAAGGCCAGTCCCTCGAATACTGAGTGCACGGAGAGGGCCATCCCAAGGAAGACGGCTCGGAGACCACCAGGTGTGGCTGGTTCATTCTTCTTCTCTGCCCCCTCTCCTTTTCCTTCATCACCTGCCCCTCCATTCGCTTGGTAGCCGTCTACTTTCACTGTGTCTGGTGAAGAGTACCGAGCCGAAGCATGAAGCAGTGAGCGACGGGCGGGTTCACCCTCGCTATTGCTCGTCACTTCCTGCTGTGTGTGACGTGCATGTTCCTCCCGGCACTGCTCACAGTTCCCCTCCTCATCACTAAGAAGAGGTGCTCCCTCCGTGTCCATGATCAAGCTAGCAACGATGTTAGGCTGAATGGAAATTGTACGGGTTACAGGTGCTGGAACTACCCTCTTCTCTTTATTCTTGGGCCTGCTGCTCTGGCATGCATAGGCCATTTGTTCTATGACCAAGACCATGAAGAAACCTATCACCACCAGAAACCTGTCAAATGGGTAGGAGGTCTTCAAAGCCTTGCTGGATATCTCTTCCCAATCTTCGGTAATATCGGGGAGCAAGTGTAAAAACGTCACTCCTAGGAACACCCCGCCTGAAAAACAGTTTAGAACGCCCAGTAGGATCTGCTTCCATGGCTTCTCCTCTGCCGCCTCTTTCGCAGCCGATCCCTTTCTCTTTGACCCGCACCACGCGCCAACAACGGGGATGAGTGAGCACACACCGCTTATAAAAAAGAGAGCAAAAAGCAAACCGATACGGGTGGGTAGATCACTTGGTTGCTGACTGGGAAATAGGCTGCTTGAGTTCTCAGCTGCAGCCATCCGATCTCTATTTCGACCTCTATTCCTTGGAACCGTTGCACGGGGGACAGGTCATGGGTTATTGCGCAATCACAAGAAAATGCCCGTCCTATGTGTTTGCTGCGAGAAGAAGGCCATCCTAAGGAGGCCCAAGAATGGAGATTCGTTGTGTAAGGCCTGCTTCTTTGAAGTGTTTGAAACGGAAGTGCACCACACCATTAGCTCCAACGCACTCTTCTCACGAGGAGACTATGTGGCTGTGGCAGCTTCTGGAGGCAAGGATTCAACCGTCCTCGCTTACGTCATGAAGCTACTCAATGAGCGGTATGGCTGCACTAGGCATGGTCCGTATGGAGAGGCTGCGCACAGGCCAGTAACTCTTGTGTGAAATGGTCTCTTCCTTCAGATACGACTATGGACTGCGGCTTGTGTTGTTATCAGTGGACGAGGGTATCACTGGCTACCGCGATGACTCCCTCGAGACGGTGAAGAGGAATCAGGAAGACTACGGCCTACCCCTCAAGGTTGTCTCGTATGAGGAGCTCTACGGGTGGACTATGGATGCTATTGTGAGGCAAATAGGTGGGTGAAACCGCAATACCCCAAATGGGTGCTTCATGGTGATAGCATGTGAGAGCTTCAAGTAATGTTATCATGATTGCCTGTTGACTCTGCTGTGTAGGGCAAAAGAACAACTGCACCTTCTGTGGTGTTTTTCGCCGTCAGGCTCTGGATCGGGGAGCTATGCTCCTGGGGGTGAACAAGATAGTGACAGGCCACAATGCCGATGACATAGCAGAAACAGTACTCATGAACATCCTTAGGGGCGACATAGCAAGACTGAGTCGATGCAGTGCCATCACTACCGGTGAGTGTGTGTGACAACGAGACATCACAAGTGCAAAGGCACCAGACCCTCGCACCCCACCGTTACCTGTAACCCTCCTTCTAACCACTGACATGTAGTCCATGTTAACACTGTTGATGTGTCTCTCACTTGCATTTCCATGCAGGCTCTGATGGTGATGGCACTATACCGCGATCTAAGCCGTTTAAGTACACTTACGAGAAAGAGATTGTCATGTATGCTTACTTTAAGAAACTGCACTACTTCTCCACTGAATGCATCTACTCGCCCAATGCATATCGTGGATATGCAAGAGCATTTCTGAAGGATTTAGAGAGTGTTCGTCCCACAGCCATTGTAGACATCATTCACTCTGCCAACATGATGGCTGTGAAGGAGGATGTGCGGTTGCCAGTGCAGGGTACATGCTCCAACTGTGGCTACATCGCAAGTCAGGGTCTGTGTAAGGCATGCATCATGCTGGAGGGGCTGAATAGGGGACTTCCCCGTCTGGGGATTGGAAAGGCTAATGCCTCTAACCTTCAACAGAAGATCGAGAAACTTGAACTGGAAGGGGCAGCGCAGGTGAAGAAACCCTCATCAACATGGTAGCGTGCAAGTCAGTATTTCATTTTACTTCATGCATATGCAAACAATGTACAAACAAAGATCTAGCTATTCATCTGTGTACAGAACCTGTCACACAAGTGTTGTTTCCATCAAGGTGTATGTATATGGTTCTTCCCTTCTTCTCTGCTGTGCTACAATACACGTAAACGTGTATGTTCTATAGCACATTGCATATACTGGTTAAATTATACACTAATCTAGCCTATATGTTGTTCACTCAAAGGTTGGCTACTGTTCTTCTCTCTCTACCTTATCTTGAGTCAAAATTTACTTAACCTCTGTGCTCTTTTCAACTGGACTGCCCTCTGATGATGTATTTGTTGTAGACATATCCTGAGCCAGTCCTGCAGCATCACAGCTTTCACTGGCTGGTCGCCTCTCTCTCTTTGGTGGCCGTTTCTTCCTTTGTGTTTCACTGTCAGTGTCAGAGGAGGAGCTCGCAGGATATTTTGCTCCAGCAGTAGCCTTGAAGTCTGCATGCCCCGTAGACACGTACTTTCTTCTTTTTTCTTTCCTGGAAGGTAGGGGTCCGACTGTGCTCTCAGTCAGCTGGCTTGCTTCATGGTCACCTTTACCTGGGGTAGATGCCTGTTTATCATCTTCTGTTTCAATGCTTGCTGGTTGGGGTGAATCGCTAGTGGTCTGTTTTGGTTCTTCTGAATCGGACAGTTTAGCTGGCCTGGGGTCCACAATTGGTGACAGTGTTGTTGATGTTCCTGATTGACTGTCAGCTTTAAACCACACCATTACACCTTTACCCATGTGTGGAATAAGTTCAGCGGATGTGCCCGTGTATTCAGTGCTCGGTGTTCCTTCAGAAACACCATCAACAGCTTGTGGTGGTTCGTGGTTTGCAGCAGGATTAGCTGGAGGTGGACTTGGTGGTCGTCTGTCCTCAACAATTTGAGGTTGTTCGGGCTCTGCATCAGCAGGAGGTGGTACTTGTGGTTGTGCTGGCTGTTCTCTGCCCATAGCTCCGTAGTTACAATGTTGACCTTGAGGTTGAAGATGCCCAGCAGGTGGCCTATTGCTACAAGGCATAGGGAAACTCTGTATGACCAGCATACTATTCCCTTACATGCGTATATATATATATATGTATATTATATAAATACATGGTATATTTTAATATGCAGATCCATGTCTCATGCTACACTAATTGCGAGATAAGCCCAGCTGCACATACGATACGTAAGTATGCACAATTACTGCATGTAATACATGGTGTACTTTAGCAATACATGTCCAGTACCTCTATGCATGGGAAACACTGCAGATACGCACACATCTACAAATGCCCAGCCACTATGCATTGCTAATTATATACAACACATGTACCAAATATGTATGCATATTTGGTACATGTGTTGTATATAATTATAATTATAGATAGCAATTAGCAATGCATAGTGGCTGGGCATTTGTAGATGTATATGTACCTCCAGTGTTTCCCATGCATAGACATATGTGACGTCCCATGTATGCATCGCATGGGACCAGTTATATAGAGCACAGGCAGACGTCTGCCTGTACTGGATGAACAGCATAGCCACATCTGGTGCATATCCTACAAGCTCCATCTACATACGTACAGATGATATGTACATACTAAGACTATGCATGTATACCCATGTGCAGGGATGCAGTGGCAAGGTGCTTGGTGCATGCGTAAACTTACTGCCAAATTTTCCGCACTATCAAGACTGCAGCTATTGCGACAAGGGCTAGAATGACTGCAGTCAAAACTGCCGTGGCTATAATCCACACACTTTCTTGAGCAGCTGCCGTTTGTTCAGGGCCTACACAAAGTGTGGCAGCTCCTTCGTCAACTGGGAAAGTGCACGAATCATCAATCGATACTTCCTCAAAGCATTCTGATGCTGGTGGTTCTGCAAATATGATTATGCATGCCCAATAAATATGCACTCCAATTCATATTTTAACACTGCACATAATAAGATTTTCATTATACAGTACATATGTATATACTTCTATATAATTATTTAGCCTAGTACATACATGAACTGACTGCTTGCAATAGGCTGTTGCACTTTAAATTATAAGTTGATGCACATGATTATGTCTGTATGTATATATACATACATGTATATGTCTGTATGTATATATGCTAGCTGCTTAATATTTAATGCCCGTGTGTACCAATGCAACCTCCATACTAGTTGCTTGGCATGGCGAGGATAAGTCTGTTGTCTGAGATGCCTCAATCAAGAAGAACCCTGTCCCACAGGTGCCGTGCACACTGTCACACTTGTAGCATGAATGTCTGTGATGGGGCAGCTTGCTCAGACACCACATTAGGCCCTCAATGCAGGATGACACTGGTGGTGTGCCTGTGCTCTGCGCAAAAGGGAATTGAGTTTTGTACACGAGTGCATGTGGCTTGATAACTTCCACATGGATGAGGGTGTGCTGTATTGCTGGACTGTTAGTTATACATGAACATAAAACTAAACTATGTATGCATATACACATATGTGCATATGTATGAACCTAGCTAGAGAAAGAATGTGGCAGTGGTCCAGTCGCCTACCGCATTCATCAGTTGAGGGCACTCAGAGTGCCAGTAAAGACAGGTTTCCTGCTTGTTGTGGGTCAGCGCTATCTGGTAACGAGCAGGTGGTCCTGCACCTGCTGTCACTGTAGCTAAACACACACACACATATATATATATATATATATATTATATATATATAAATACATGTCTGAAACCAAAATGACTATAACTGTAGTCTTAGAATATATTCATAGGGGCTTGGCTATGCTGGAAGTCCCTTACCCTTTACAATGTTTATTAGTCCATCGCATGAATACACTCTAGAGGGGTACAGGAGATGAGAGATGAATAATGTTATGCTTTCAGTTGCCTTATTTGGGCGTCTATACATACATGTACTGCATATGGTGGACCCCACACATGCAAGCATACAGCCACACAGCATAGGGAATACACCGTGCACTACATGCAATACCTTGACCCTCCTATAATTATAGGAAGCTTATGATTGAAATGGCACTTGCATATGTAATTATATATGCAAGTGCCTTATACAAGATGTAACATATCTAGGACATGATGCAGCAGCTAGCTATCTAGGTACAATAGGGTACGTATAGCTAATGGGATCATTTACATCATTTATATATGCAGTGGTATGCTCCACATGTGCACTAGCAACGTTGCATCTAGATCGTGTTAGATTCCACACACAGCCACGCTAACTACGTTTACCATCAACATTCGCACGAGGGTATTTTACACAGGTCAGAAAGGAAGGATGCAACTAAACACCCCGGCGACCGTGGAGCGCTGGTGTACAGACAGAGAGTCATATTCCGCAGGGTCGAATGTACGTACACTGACTGTTCGACTTGCGTACTCACTCTTCCCTGGTTTCTTTGGGAGCTGCAGAAGACCAGTCGCTGAGAAGGGCTAGCAGCAGCACGGCCTCGGCACGCATGCTGGTCGGTGAGCTTCGCTGAGGAAGTCGAGCCGATTACATATGACGTAAGAATATTAATAAGTATAGAGGAAGCCACCCAGTTCCCCGGGTTATATTCTTTATATGACATAAGAATATTAATAAGGTAGGCAGCCACCCCAGTTCCCTCGAGAAAAGCGGCCGGGTATGCACTGCTTCGCTAGCTGCCTCATGTCATACACAAGTTTAGGACAAGGTTAGGCCAAGCTCTGTAGTATTGCACTTGGGATTTAGTAATCGTTGCATGTGCTTGCGCAATCAGTCAGATCAAAACGAAATGTAATAAATGTATGATGCACCATTTACACTCAGTGAAAACATTCCAAGTGAAGCTCAGATAAATAAGTTATTAACAGAAACAAAATAATGCATTGGATCCCGTCATGCAGATTTCTCAGCTCTCTCGACACTTGATTCATTTTGATATTAAGCCAAGCTCTCTGCTGATGTACGAGTTGGTGCCAGCACACTGGTTCCACTGGAGGAAGGGATCAGTACAAGGACACCATCAGGCACAGGCACTCCCAAACACTCACATGAATGACACCAACACAGACACATCCACTAATAGTTGCACTTACTTTGATTTCCCAAACCCATTCTTTGGATTTGGTTTTGGTTTGGTACCCAGTGTTGGTTTCTGAGCAGGTTTAGGTGCAATAGCTGGTCTGTGGTTTCCAGGGCTGCTCTGAATCCCCCCACCACGCCCTCCCGCCGGACCCACTGCTGATGCCGCTGGATCAGTACCCTCCTGCAAGGTACCATTTCCCTCCCAGCGTAGAGCACGCAGTGAAGAGATGTGGTCTTCTCCTTGTGCACTGTGCAGCTCCCCCTCACTGCCCGCTGACTTTAAAGAACTGATGAGATCAGAGCCTTCCTGAGACTGTTGTGCCTCGGGTGGCGGTGGCTGCTGTTGGCACTGTGGTGGGGTCTGCACCTCCGGATCTGATCGGATCGGCAGAGGAGCATCACTAGTTTCTTCAAGTGTTTGCAGAGAAGACTCCATTTCGCTCAAGGCAGCCACCAGGTCATCCAGACTTGCATTCATGTCAATGGTGAAGTCTGACCCTCTTGCTGGCTCCTTCCCCTCAACTGGTGAAGCTAGTGGCTCACCGGCTACAAAGGAACCAATCGATGTTAGGTCCTCGAGAGACTTCATGAACTCCAGGTTAGCGTCAGTGGAGCCCAATTTGGTGGGAGGAGGGGGGGAGGAGGCATGGGCATGTTTCAGGAGGACTAACTGGGAGTTGTCTGTTGCAGTTGCTGGGATGTGAGCAGAGACAGTGGACTTTGCATGTTCCTGTTTCGGCACTTTCGCTTCCACTTTGTTTCCATTGGAATTGGGTGTAGGTGTTGGTTGTTGAGTGGGTGGGGTCACAATGGATGAGTGACGAGGGGGGACAGCTGGGGGAGGTGGGGACTGTTTCTTTTTTTGGCCACCTTCTGCTATGTCGGAACTTCCCAGGTCTTCCCCCCCAGCGGGACCATCTGGGCCAACTATCAGATTCACATATGACCTCTTCTTAGCTGCAGGTGGATGACGAGGGGGAAGTTCAGGAGGCACTTCCTGGTATTGGGAGAGAGGGGATGATGGGGAGTTTCGTGCAAAGGTTGTGAAGGACATGAAGGGGTGTTCTGGGGTGGGGAGGCCTGGACTGGGGCTAAGTGGAGTTGAGGGGAGGACAAAGTGACTGGGGCTCCTCCCCAGGGTGGGGCTGGAGGAACTTCCAGACTGAATCCACGGGATGTGTGCCATTTTAACTCTGGGACTGGAAAGGGTGAAGTCTGGGGACTGAATTTTCTATCAATGGAACAAGGAGAAAGAGAAAGGCATGTTACTGTGATCACCTCTGCCAGAAGTGATATGCACCCTCTTCTTCCCAAATGGCTCAGCAACCAAAGAGGAGATGGTGTTACCTTTGAGCGCAAAACGACCTTGTGGTCCAAGCTCACAGGCAGGGTGTAGCCTGAGGAGGGAGCAAGGGGAGATGGTACACACATCACACGACAGTGTGGTGAACGTAGTCCCTTGCAACCCACAGCAATGCCATAGGCTACAGGGGCCAACTCACATGTGTGTGTGCGCGTACGTGCGTGTGTGTGTGTGTGCGTGTGTGTGCATGTGTGTGCGTGTGTATGTGTGTGTGTGCGTGCGTGTGTGTAATGTGTGTGTGTGTGTGTGTGTGTGTGTGTGTGTGTGTGTGTGTGTGTGTGTGTGTGTGTGTGTGTGTGTGTGTGTGTGTGTGTGTGTGTGTGTGTGTGTGTGTGTGTGTGTGTGTGTGTGTGTGTGTGTGTGTGTGTGTGTGTGTGTGTGTGTGTGTGTGTGTGTGTGTGTGTGTGTGTGTGTGTGTGTGTGTGTGTGTGTGTGTGTACCATCCCTGCCCACAGTCAGCCTAGAGCAGCAACCACACCTTTCAGCACCAGATTCACCAAGTGAACAGCCACCACAAAGTCCGAAAAGCTCAACAACTCATCCTTATCAGCATCGGAGAGCCTCCTGCAGTGCAGAGGGGAGGAGCAGGTATACCACTCACT
This sequence comes from Aplysina aerophoba, assembly GCA_949841015.1. Taxonomy (NCBI): domain Eukaryota; kingdom Metazoa; phylum Porifera; class Demospongiae; order Verongiida; family Aplysinidae; genus Aplysina; species Aplysina aerophoba. The sequence continues at coordinate 6,096,025 of OX465044.1, forward strand.
GTCAGTCTGTGAAACAACTCATCATGTGACAGTCATGTGACAGTCATGTGACCTATTGGTGTGCCAGTGTACAGCACATATGCACCAACCATGACTTACCAAACATGGTAGAGGATTGATGAAGACAGTCCAGAACGTGAAAGGATATAGCGAGCCCCCTCCACTGCAGGGAGGAAAGTGTAGTATGTCACCAACAGAGGCAAATAATAAGAGAGTTTTAGTTATCGTTTACGGTGACGGTGATGTCATAATCATCACGTGACACCCTCCGTTGGTGACCTTACCTGCAGAGAAAAGACGCAGCTACCCAACTCTATGAACAAACTTTCTCTGAAACGCTATTCTGTTTAACGTTTATGCTGATCAAAAATTCACCACCGTTTCTCAAGATGAACGTTGATGTCATATCTCGGGTCACATGACCATTCAACATCCAGTGTAAATGCTGATCTATGTAAAACACTTTAATAGCAACATCACAGCTCCACTATACCACCTCCTACAAGCTACAAAACATAATGGATTCCCCTAGCCACACCTCACTGTGTCTCCAGGCCCACATGACCAGGTCATGGGCACCCGCACAGACACCTGACCCTAGTGGAGCACAGCAAGCAGAATCCACATTCACCTGGCAGCATCCCCTTCTCATTGACAAGCTGCCTGTGGTCCAAAAGTGCCAGTTTGCACTTTGCAATGTGTTCATCTGAGGCTGGAGGGAGGTTGAATGGTGGATTCACCTTCTTCTTCAGGGTCTGAGGGACCTCGTCAGGGAGGGAGAGCCCCAGCAGCTTGGCCTTGATGTAGTGGACAGCAAGGATAAACTCGGAGACAGTGAGTCGGCCATCTTGGTCCATGTCGGACAACTGAAGTATCTGTGCACAATCCTCTTCACTCAATAGTGTCTTCTTGAGGAAGTCCTTTGTCTCTTCCTCTGCAGAGGTGTCGGCAATCACAGAAGAGGTGGACGTATCTGCTAGTATGGACTACGTCTTGCACACACACACACACACACACACACACACACACACACACACACACACACACACACACACACACACACACACACACACACACACACACACACACACACACACACACACACACACACACACACACACACACTCACCATCAAGTGTGTCACTCTGACATATTCTGTGAAAGAAAGCATAGCTGTGAGACAGTTCATCAGCTGAGATGACTGATATATCTGCAAACATAGAACACATCAAGTGACACTCATTCTTCCTCGTATCCCCTCCCACACCACTGACTCCCCACCTATACGACATTTGTAAGGTGGGTTATACCATAGGGTAGGTTAAATACTGTAGGCCATACCCACAAACAGTTGAATCGCACCTCTAGACCGAGATTGTATCACCACCTCTACCTCTACCTGTAGAGGCTTCTGGTGCAACTGACAAAGTAAAGTGTGAAGCACATCAAAGTGCAATTGACAGTGAATTACATAACTATTGGGGTCTTTTCACCACAAGTGACTTCACTCGTAGCAGCTTACAGCCTTACATGCACACACAGACACTGGACTGTGGCTTCACTGCTCCCTGCTGGCTCTAGTGGTTTCATCATGCTCAGCCTCACACGTGTTACCTGACATACGATCCCATACCTGACATATGATCCCATAGGTCCATATGCCAAGGTACACAGACTGCATAGTCCCACAAGGTCTGGACACCTAACCACATGATACAAACTAAAACAACACACACACAGACAGACACACACACACACACACACACACACACACACACACACACACACACACACACACACACACACACACACAGACTACTGTACAGTATATAGACCTGTGAAGGCTTATCTTTCTCACTGGTGTAGAGACTGTGGGACAGCGGAGTGTATACACATTGAGAAGAGTGGTATTGTAAGATAAGGCTGCATGTATGCATGCCACCCACTTGGTGGTAACCCTGCCCCTTCTTCTGTTTGAGAAACACCAGAGGGCTGATAAGTGTCTGGAATGCCAACTAATGCCTTCCACCCCAGCTACACACTCACTGGGGTTGCTACTCTGCACACTGCATATACCCATGATTATGGGGAACTGGGGCACAGGTGGTATAGACGCCATCGTGCAACTAAGACTGGAGCCATGAAACGACTGTAGCACACATTTACTGCAACTACTGCCTACACCCCATGAGCCGTGTGACCGCTGGAGTGTAACAGAACCACAGGCTCGATCAGGTGCTAGTCATTGTTGCACACTCACTCGCTACACCTGCAATCTCAGTAAGGGCCGCAGGCTCGGCCACACCCCCCCCACCTCAACACATTTCAGACAAGCAGCAATTTCACAGCCTGTCTTGCAAACACCAGTCTAGCCAGGCGCTGGCACATGTATACACATCTTATTAGCAGGTACGCCAAAACACACAGTCAATATATAGTTGAGTTGCATGTGAAAATGGGTTCCTCCCATAACTGGCAGTGCGTGTCTGCAGAACCACACAATCACTATTGTACTGTACCGCTGTTGAGACCAGAGCTGGCCAGCAGTCGTGATGCATCGGAAACATCATTGAGTGTTCAATGGGGCACCGAGTCACAGCGTGTGCACCCATTGCACCTGTAGCAGGTCCCTCGCTGGAACTGTCCGTCCCCAGTACAGCTGCAGGACCCCCTGCCTGCAGTGCACACCTCGGCTACTCGCAGCGCTGGCACTACGGGCTGACACGGTGCCAAGCGCGCGATACGAGCGGTCTAGCACCACGTTCGCAACACATTATAAACGCTCCCACTGAACCCCCCCCCCCCCCTTGTGAAAACACTGCACGCATCACTAGCGAACACCACATCGCGTGTCTGTCTACAAGAGCGCTGCACAGTAAGCAACACAAACCGGTGCCACAGGGAGAGACAAACCACCAACAAGACAGGATGCACGAACAAATCGCTCCTTGCATGGACTGGGTCTTACGAAAACGCACGAAAAACTTTGGAATATGTCGAAAACTTCAAGGTACCCAGTCAGACACGCACTGAGACACATATGCTATCTCTGTTACTACCTGCACCACTTCACCTTGCTTCTCCTTCGTTTCTGCCATCTCCTGACCTCGTCTCTCTCGATTGTCAACAAGTAGTGTGTGTCTATGATATGAGCTGGGTTGAAAATATGCATAGACACATACCGGAAGCATGTTTGCGGCGGAAAATAGAAGCTCATAAGCAACGTCACTCATTACGTCATGGGAGCAGAATCCTATTTAGGAACCCTTTTCCTATCAGAAGGGTCAGCGGGCAGGGCGTATGGTGAAGTTTGCTGAGGGTGGACAATCTGTAAGCGGACTGCACGCATCGCCGAGCCAGGAAGGTGAGTGTAGGAGTCTACAGTTTGTGGCTGGCAATGCAGTGAAGACCGCACGCGTGGTGGTTGAGCTGTCGGTTTGCTAGCTATACGGTGTACGAATCGACTCGCAGTTCGTCGTTTCTGTTTTGTAGTGGATAGGAGAAAATAGGAGACTGTATGTTGCGCAGTTGTAAGAGTAAAGCTTTCGTGTTATTAAGCTGGACGGGCTCTGTTGCCAACATGAGGCTGTTGTGCTTGGCTCTCCCTTGTGCTTGGCTCTCCTGTCTCCGTGCAGCCTACGTATCTTGCGTAACTACCGTGCGCTACAGTGTCACACTCGAGTGTTTGCCATAGACATTAGCTGCATGTGCTGTAACGAAGTGCTGCATTATTCGGCGGTTTTGCAGAGAACTGCTGCAGTGTGTGTTGGTGCTACAGAGAACTGCTGCAGTGTGCGTTGGTGCTAGAGAACTGCTGCAGTGTGTGTTGGTGCTACAGAGAACTGCTGCAGTGTGTGTTGGTGTTACAGAGAACTGCTGCAGTGTGTGTCGGTGTTACAGAGAACTGCTGCAGTGTGTGTCGGTGTTACAGAGAACTGCTGCAGTGTGTGTCGGTGTTACAGAGAACTGCTGCAGTGTGTGTTGGTGTTACAGAGGTTGCCTGGAGCTTTGTTGGGGCCCAAGGCAAGTTAATTAAGAAATTGGGGATCTGAAAGGGCCCTGCACACCCGGGGCCAAGTGCAAATTGCCCTCCCCTCTTGGTTGATCCACCATTAATTGTGTGGTCTATATTTACTGTCTGTGGTCAGCTAATTGTCTCTAATGGTGCCACCACTAGATTGAGCCTTACTGATGTGGCCCTATCTTTCACTTTCGGTTTCCCAGGTGAGAGCTATCTAGTAAATTGTAGTAACCCAGGGATAGCATGCACGCACTTGTTCACAACAGTTACTGACTTTGTCTCAAGGAAATGCTGACACTTCACTTTCAGTTGGAAAATGAATATTAGTAACTCCTAAACTGTAGCTCATGGGGGGGGGGGGGGGGGGGACTTTAGAGAATTCATTGCACCTCATGCCCCTCCCTTCTTGGTGGTCCTGCCCTAGATTGTGTAGTGCATAATTAAGATGATATCTGTGGTCAGCTAATTGTCTCTAATGGTGTGTTACTAGATTGAGTCAATTTACTAATGTCATCCCGTCTTTCATAGTCAGTTTGGCTTGCTATCCAGGTAGCTCACAGATTGGAGATATGCAGTAAATTTGTGGTATCCGTCAGATAGCATGCAAGCACTTGCTCACAGCTAGCTTTGTCATGAGGAAAGGCTGACACTTTACTTTCAGTTGGAAAAATATAATTTAGTAACTCATCAACTGTAGTTAGTAAGTCATAAATTTTGTTGTACCTACTAAAAGAGTGGGGGGGGGGGGAGTTTAGAGAACTAATGGAATTGTTGTGCTTAACACATATTTTATTCATCCAGCTAAGAAGTCAGGTATGTGGAAGTACAGGAAGAGTAGGCCCAAGTGTGCGTGTATGTGTAGCTGCTGCTCTCTGGAGGGTCTACCTCTGCGTTCGGTCAGACTACAAATTGGACTCTATCACTGTGCTGGAAGGCCTTTTCGGAGAATACCACTCCTCATCAGCAGCACTGGGTAAGCAGCGTCTGGGCGTTACCAAGCAACCATTCGATGATTGGTGCAGCAGCAGCCATACTCAAACGTCACTGATGTTGAAAACGTTCCTTTGCTCAAAATAACGATTATTCTTATGTAGATCCAGTGCTGTTACTTTGTTGTCATCATTGTTGCCTACTAATACTTTCACTAGTCATATGCTGTTGGCATGATGGTGTAATTGGACCAGGTATGTAATGGTATGTGGACTGTGTAATGTCCAGAACTCAACACCACCACAAACTAATCATATGGGTGCCTCTGGTGTTGGCCACATCAGCTAGTGAGCTCACCCCGTGGGACCACAGTGAACTCTAGCCTCACCTTTGGACAGGCTGGCTGGCTTCAGAGTAGTTTAATTAGGAAGTTATGCACAATGAATGATGGCTTGTCTAAGGTAGTAATTGTGTGTCTAAGGGATCTTCCTACGTAAATATAATAATGTTATGTACAATAATGCTACGTCCCCTGTCAACGGCTGTGCATCTCACAACTGGCGTCCTGGATTGCGTGTGTGCAGTGTCCTGGCTAGCTGACAGAGATTGCTAGCTGCATGCTTCTAACAGTCCACATTCATAACTACGGCTCAATAGGTATTGTAACATTAGCCTTGTGTGTGTCCACGCCGACTTGCCTGTTGTATAGGTTGTGGCTACTGACTGTGTATCATACCAGTATCATTATTACTGTTACTATTTTACTCTGCAATCATACTTGTCCAGTGATGAAGTGCCATAATGTGTTAAGTTACTGTTATTAATTGATACTTCACTTGGTTAGGTCGAAGATCAAAGTAACTGACCAGTTGATACATCTTTTGTTCAGTGTGCATCACATTCGAGTTTGTATTCGTATTACCAGGGTGCTATGAATATGAACTAGGATGTGGGCTTATCATCTCACAATTGAAGCAACAGTTTCTATCTGACCTGCTGTGATGCAGAGGCTGCATGTGAAGCAGATTTAACAACTTGTTGAATGGAGCTCAAGCAATGACGTCACCCTGACCTACACTGCACATGCGAGGTCCTATGTATATAGCTTCCTCTGTCTAGAATGGCATACCGTTTCTGAACATGAAGCATGACAGAGAGGGTTGTTCCCACAACTCAAATGTTATGTGAAAGAAGTTGAGTGTACTGTAGTTTTAGAATAGAAAGTGTGACAAGAAGGCATGTGAATCTGACAAAAACTAATTGGCTTGTGTCAAATTGCAAACAGTGGCTTACCCTTTAGCTTCCATCTTCTCTGCCTCATGCGTTGCGATTCACTCGGTGGCCGTGACTCACTTGGTGGTGTGTGCGTAAATACAGTTTAATTTTAATGTGTAGTTGTCTAACTGCTTGATTGTGTAAGTAAGAAATTTGCATACGTAATATATAATAATGCTGCTATAATTATTGTTATGGTGTCATCCTGGCACTTTATGGCCTCTGTCTGCCCTCACTGTTCCCTACCATGGCTGCATGTGTGTCCTGCCATGGTGTGGCTGCCACTGTAAATAGATTAAACTGCTGCTCCTTGTATCCGCTAATGAGACCATTAGTGGCCATCATCGTACTGGCACTGCCTGTGCTGTCAACCGATCAACAAGAGCAAATATAGTTCTATTTGCTCATTCACAATGGCTGCCACTATCGAATCTCTGTAAGCTATTTGGAAGCCGAAGGCTTCCAAGGAAGGATGCGCACCAAACAAGGCTAACCAACTAATGTACTCAGAGGAAAGGTACACGTGAAGGCTACTTCACATTCGCCCTCCAGCCTAAACCACAGGCCTAGTAAAATAACTCAGCTAATCACAACCCAGCTGCATGCAGCGGACAAAGCTACTTGCCCAAACAGCATAAAGTACAATGGACACGCACACTGTGTTGATTAGCCACACAGCTCCTTCAGTTTCACTCGTTCCAGTTGCTGTAGCAACCATCACTGGCCTACATTCCGCAAAGAGCCACAAGATTGCCCAACTAGCCAGCTAGCATGAATGCCACAAAGCATCATAGCTACCGCATCCGATCATTCCGACTCGCTAGAAAGAGGAACGACTACGCCGGAGAAGAGAGCGCGACAGGGACTGGCGTGCAGCGGAAACTGATGAACAGAGAGGAGAACAGTTGCGCAGACGCCGACAGCGAGACAGGGCTCAGCGCGCTGCGCTATGCAGCGTAGAGAGAAATACTGCACTACGGCACAAGAGTGCACTCTGGCGGGAGAAACTGGCAAACAAAACAGCTGTGCAGAAACAGGCTATATAGGCTGCAGCAGATGAGCAATTATCAACAAGAGAGACTAGCACTCCATTTTGCAGATTGCGCCCTCGCGCACAGGCTCGCCCCCACCATGATCATAATCTGCCCTAGTATATCATATCATATCATATCATTTAAGTGCATCATGTGCCAAGGCACACTAGGGCATCACTGCCCCATGCAGCACTGATATATATACATATATATATAATGTCAAAATAGCAGAATATATATGGTGCTGATTGCTATAATTATATGCCGTAGTGTTATGGTATCACCTGGCACTTTATGGCCTCTGTCTGTACCCAAACATGTTGGAGGGTTATTATTCTCCCTCCCTCACGGTTCACTGCCATGGCTGTGTGTGTGTGTCCTGCCATGGTGTGGCTGCCACTGTAAATAGATTAAACTGCTGCTCCTTGTATCCGCTAATGAGACCATTAGTGGCCATCATCGTACTGGCACTGCCAGTGCTGTCAACCAATCAACAAGAGCGCAAACTGTTTGAAACTATGTGAAACCATGTAAAGTGTTGTGTAAAAAATGTTAGCCTCGTTTCTGTGAATGCTGTGTACCTCTAGTGACAAGGGGAGGGGAGGGCAGTCCCCTGCTGTCATGGTGACTCACCTGACCGTCATTAGTTGGTTGGTTCCACATGTCTGTCATAGGAAATGGGGTCATGACCTCAGCCTGCAGCCAATTAAGCGTCAAAGTACTTAAGCGTGTTTTTCCTTCTCTCCTTGCAGTTGCAAAGTGTGAAAAGAATGCTGCTCAGTGCTTCACTCCTCATCCTGTTGGTGGTAGCGCCGTCCAGGGTTGTACTCCAGTCAGTGTCAACTAGTCCTGCAGACACTGTGCGAGTTCTTCGTGCACAGGATGGCCGTGTACGAGGCTTTCAGCACAACACTGATGCAGATTTTGTGCTGGGTGGACTCTTTCCGTTGCGAGCTGTGAGGCAGGGGAGCATTCAGTGTGGTGACATTCGTCTTGAGCGTGGTATTGAGAGGATGGAGGCTATGCTGTATGCTGTCGATGTCATTAACAACAGCACAGAGCTGCTTCCAGGGCTGAAGCTGGGCTACGACTTGCGGGACACATGCAGCAGTGATACGGTTGGACTGGAGGAGTCTCTGGATATTCTCGTCAGTGGCGGAGTTCTTACTGATGCGCTCAGCATGGACACAACGTGTGTAATGAGCGACAATGCTACTAGGGTCATCACACCGATAGGAGTAGTAGGTGCCGCCTCAAGTGGTGTCACTCTCCCAATAGCGACCTTGATGCGGTTGTTCAACATGCCTCAAGTAAGCTACGCCTCCTCCAGTTCTGAACTGAGTAACGCTGAACGCTTCATGTACTTTCTTCGGACCATCCCCCCTGACAGCTTGCAGACGGCCGCAATGGTGGACCTCCTGGCCCACTTCAACTGGACCTTTGTCAGCACGGTGCATTCTAGGGACTCATACGGGGAGAACGGAATTCGAGATTTTCGGCGGCATGCACAGAATAGAAGCATTTGTACTGAGTTTGAAGGAGAATTCTTTCGCAATTCAGATACAGAGGATTACAAACAGATTGCAAAGACCCTTTACTACAACACCACCAGCAATGTAGTGATAATCTATTGCTTGGACTTTTTCGCTCAACGCTTGATCGAGCAGATACATAATCTATTGAAACAGAACAATTTTAAGCGCCGTTTCATCTTCATAGCCAGTGACGGGTGGGCCACTTCATCCATCATTCCCAGGAACTTCTCTGAAACTGTTGCTGGGTACATCGGATTCCTGCCATTCACAAATAAGCACCCAGGGTTTGAACGCTACTTTTCTTCCCTCCTCCCTTCAAACAACCACCGAAACAGAGAAAGTTTTACAGAGTTCTATGCTCATGCATTCCCCTGTAACGACTCGTGCCTGACTGCTACCACTCCTGTCACAGACGTAGCAGGCTACAGTCAAGGGAAATTCATACCGCTTGTCATCGATGCTGTGTTTGCTTATGCTCATGCTATTCAGAATTTTCTGGATGTGCACTGTGCCAAGCCCATTCAGTGGTACCGCTACAGTCAGAGTTGTGCTGGCACCAACAATACGAACACCACTCTGAACACAACCACACTGCTTCAATATCTGCTGAATGTGACCTTCAACTCCTCTTCCGGTCCTCTCATTGACTTTGATGCAGCGGGTGATGTCAATGCTCCATATCGGATCATTAACTTCCAGGTGGAGGTGACCGAAAATAACAGTGTAGTACAACAGGATGATATCTCTGTGGGCACATGGAACCCTCGCTATCCACAGGACCAGAGGCTGACCCTTGAAACCAGCAAGATACAGTTTGGACTGCAGAAGGGGCTGCCAAACCGCCTCCGCACTGAGCCAATAGAGTCAAACTGTGGTAAGCCGTGTGCCGTTGGACAGTACCGTCAGCTGAAACCTGATGGGTGCTGCTGGGAATGTGAGCCGTGCGTGGCCAACAACTACTCAAGTGATCCTACAGGCACTCGGTGCTCCACTTGCCCCGCAGACTACTGGGGTGTGGCACCTCTGACTGGAAGTGCATCCTGTGTGGCTATTCCAGTTCGGAAGCTTGTTTCCTCTGATCCCATCGCAATCGTGGTGGTTTTGCTGTCCAGTATCTCTTTGATAGCAGTCGGTGTAGTCATCTTCATCTTCATTCTCAACTGCAAGCATTCAGTGGTGAAGTCATCTGGGAGGGAGCAGGTCTCCCTACTGCTGATCGGGATAACCCTGTCATTTTGTCTCTCCTATCTTGTTATAATACCATCAGGCACGGCTGTGTGCTTCTTACAGCGTGTGGTCATTTGGACATCTTTCTCACTCATCTATGGTGCTCTGTTAGTGAAGATTGTGCGAGTTGCAAGGATTTTCCTGCGCAATCCCACTGCCCCTAGACCACGATTTACACAGCCCTACTTTCAGGTCCTCTTCACCCTGGCCATTGTGGGTGTGCAGCTGGTGATCACCTTGGTCTCAATGATAGTGGCACACCCTGTGGTCACGAGGGAGACCAGGGCCAGTGATGCGGGTTCACGGATGACCCCAGTCTATGTCGTCACTTGCACCACGATCAACCCCATTGTGTTTGTTGCGCACATCTTGTACGACGCCGCTCTAATCCTCCTGTGCACCTTCTTTGGTTGGAGGACGAGGCACTTCCCAGAGAATTTCAACGAAGCAAAGTATGTTCTCTCAACATCGTTGGCTCTTATCTTGATCTGGCTGGGTTTCATACCCACCTACATTGCCACCCAGAACAGCAGCGAGTATCGATACGCTGCCCTCAACTTCCCCATTCTTCTCAGCTCCCTCGCTGTTCTCATCATTTTCTTTGTTCCAAAGATCTACTTCATCTATGGCCGAAGGACCGAGAACAAGCAGGAGGTCACCAAGGGGAACAACAGCACCTTCCTTACAGATGGGATGAACCTGTCAAAGTACATGGGCAAGCGGCGCACTGGTACCTCCAGCACTGGTGGGCACAGCAGTGGGGTGCACACTGGTGAGATGTCTCCAGGACAGGGCACGATGCAGATCGAAGTTGGGGATAGCATTACTGATCCTGCTATGAAGAAGGCAAGCCCACTGGCAATGAGTGCGAAAATAGCTGACAGCAGTGGAAAGGGCGCAGACACCAAGACTGTGTAACATTGCTCCTTACGATTTGCTAGAAAATTGATTTGCAAGTAATGCTGGACTCTTTGACTGCAAAAGTAGTGGTGTGTGTGTGCTTTGATTTTCATAAGGTCCTTATTTTTCAATACTCATGCTTTTGAATGAGATACCTAGCTAGCTAGCAGTGTGCCATTGTACCCAACATTGTACCCAACAGAATAGCTGTGTGTGTGTTGATGAAACTGTGTGCTTGAATTTGCCATGTTTGGAGATTGCTTATTACGTACTTTTTCATGCATGTGCGCAGACTTGCAAATAATCATCATCAGGTCACATGAGGTGTACATTAGAGCCCAGCTGCTTATAATTATACGTACGTGATTATTGTTTTGTAGGCTAATAGCCCGTGGGCTTATATCAGCGTTCAAACGCCCGCACTGTATTAAGAACATTTTTCTCGTTCTTCTATTACACATCACTTGCTAGTGTTTGTGGTGGCACGCGGAGGCATGGCCACAGGGGGGGAACGGGCATTTGCGAAGCACATATCTCGGTAAGGTTCAGATTGTGTATGTGATTTGATGCACTGCCGAGGCTTATACATTCATTTTCACATCTGACGTCTTTCCGCACAGGCAACCCGCGGCCGAGGTTCGACAAGAAGCGTCATCGGCTTTCAAACTTGAAGAAATCGATTCTAATCTGAGGACTTTGGAGACTATCCTTCATCAATCGGAGAATAACGCCCTGGTGAGCACTCACCTCTCCCCCGGCTTGTTCACCGCCACCTGTAGGGAACCGTGTAGAGTGTTGGTACTACGGCGTGCCTGGTCTGTGGCGGGCTAGCCTGTGTGTGAGGCAGTCTCCTGGGTGATGTGTGTTGCGGAGGCTGTGGTGATGGCGGGCCAGGCCCGCGTGTGGTAGAGCTAGGGCGCCCTTGAGTTAGTAGGCACACTCGGTGAGCCCAATAGCTTCCCACACAAGACACGTCTTGGAGGAAATGGGGCAATTCATTGCAAGGGCCCGTCAGTCAGCCATTCAGGACTCTGTGCAGGAAGTAGACAGCTAGTTCGGTACTTGCGTGTACCGATGTGGCTGCGACGCACATGCTAAGCTGCACACAGTATAGTATTTACTACAGTGCAGTGTAGTGTAGTGTAGTGTAGTGTAGTGTAGTGTAGTGTAGTGTAGTGTAGTGTAGTGTAGTGTAGTGTAGTGTAGTGTAGTGTAGTGTAGCATAGTATAGTTGCATGCTGTGGAGAATGCCGTGTATGGTACCAACAAGGCAGGTATCTGAGTAATGCAGTCCGTGGGTGAATGTGTCAATCTGGGTCGCAATGCGCATGTGACGGCAATGGCTGTCTTCTAGAAAGAAGGAAATGTGTGTGTCTGTTGAAAATGGTCAGTCAGTGACTCCTTTACTGTGTTTGTGCACTTTCTTCCTGTGCTCCCTAGTTCTCCACCTCCCCGAATGCACTGATGGAGCCGGAGACGCCACTTGACTATGAGAAGTACTTGGTGGACAACCAAGCCTCCATCAGCAATGATCCTCTGAAGGAACTCCTCCTCTTTCCTGAGGACGATGTGAAGGTGACGCTGGTCAAGAGACAGTTCAAGACAACAGAGGTCCCCGTACCTGCTGCAGCAAAGTGAGGATTGTGGGATTGTGCAGGGAATGGGAAGGAGTGGGAGGTGCATGTGTGTGTGTGTTCATATCTCGGCTACATACGCATGATGGTGGAGCTCAGCAAGGTCCAGGTGCACCTCCTCTGTCATGTGCTGACATGTCACTCAGTCATGACATGTCACTATCAGTGCTGAAATGTCACTGTCATTGCTGCCATGTTGCTCTTAGTGAGGGAATATCAGTGTTAGAGATGACATGTCACTGTCTGTCCCACTGCTGTGTCTTTGTCAGGCGCTGTGACGACCCATTGGTGAAGCAGTGTGTTACCTCGTTCACTGCTGACTGGAACGTGGTGGAACGGCGCTACGGAGCCTTCCATGGCCAGGACCAGCAGACCTTGCAGCGACGCTTTGCCTCGCTGCGACGGACTCCCAGTGGGGTGAAAATCCTGCCAACTCAGGACTATGAAGTGGACATGCAGGAAGACACCACCGTGAGTGGACGCACACATGTGCATGTACGCTAATGCACATGTTCACACACACGCGCGCGTGCACACACACTCGTGCACACACACACACGCATGCACACACACACTCATGCACACACACACGCGCGCGTGCACACACACTCATGCACACACACACACACACACACACACGCACACACACACACACACACACACACACACACACACACACACACACACATGCAGGGAGTGAGCACTGGTCTGGGGGTAGTGGGGCCTTGCTTTTGGGGCTTAGGCTCTTGGGATATGTACAAGTGGCTGATGCGTGTTGGTGTCCCTATTTGGTGTACGCTCACTGAATGAGGACTACAGACGCCATTGTGCATTTCAGCTAGCATGGAAAATATGTGTACGTATGTACATATTATATGCCTCTGCTCCCTGCGCCCTCCCTCTACCCCTCCCACCACCTCTCCCTCTGCCCCTCCCACCCCAGGATACTGCCTCTGTCGGGAGTGTGGTGTCCATTGGCAGTGCCTATGACCTGGAGTCCTCGGAGAGTGATGCTCTCTTTCCAGAGCTCCTGGTGCAAACAGAAGAAGACCGAGACATGGACGAATCCAACCGAGTGGCGAGGCAGGAGAAGCGCTTCAGCTCCCTCTTCTCCCTCTGCCAGCTACCAGACCGAGAGGACCTCATTGAGACCCGACAGCCCGCCCCCATCCCGGACGAACCCGAGGGCTTAAAGGTCCTAGTCAAGGTGTCAGATCTCAAACTGGAGCCGATGTTCGAGCCCATCTTTGCAGTCCTGGCACTGTACGATGCTCGGGAGAAGAAGAAGATCTCTGAGTCCTTCCACATGGACATGAACCCTAGCGACATACACCACATGCTAGACGACCATATAAGGGAGCGAAACATCTCCACGCTGGGCAGGTCGGCCATTTTCACCATCACCAACCCGCACAAGGACATTTACCTCATTGTGAAACTGGAGAAGGTGCTGCAAAAGGGGGACATTGCCGAGGCTGCTGAGCCCTACCACCGTGAAATGGATCGCAAGACCGAGGACAGGGTCAAGTCGAATGCGGCTCAAGTCTGTCGCCAGTTAGGCCAGTATCGGATGCCTCTCGCCTGGGCGCCGGTCAACATCATTGAGATCATCAGCGGCAACAGTGGGACTGGAGCAACCGCCGTCTCTGCTCCCCCAGAAGCACCGCTGGAAAAGAAAGATTCACTCACTTCCATTGGTGACCGCCGGATGTCTGTCCCCAAGAAGGACCCCAAGGGGAGTCTCACTAGCAAAAGTGCCCTCACAATGTCTAATGAATATGCAAAGGAAGAGGCGCTCAACATCAGCAGTTCCTTTGCTCCCGTCACACTCACAGTCAATGCCTTCTTTCGGCAGGACAACGACAAGATTCATGATGACAACCTCTACCGCTACCTCGCTGAGCTTCAGAAGCAGCCGGCCTCACTTCATCGCAAGCTCAAGTCCATTCCGGCCACGTTTAAGCTGGACATCTCTCCGCCGTACGACAACATGCCGTGCTGCCTCACGTCGTCACTGTGGCAAGTCCAGCCGTACCCCGAGGCCAACCGCCGGCCCACCAAGGAAGTGGAGGAGTTTGTACCTCGGGAGCTGTTTGCACCTGACACTTCGTACAAGTAAGGACAAGTGTGTGTGTTGTGTGTTGCGTGTGTGTGTGTGTGTGTGTGTGTGTGTGTGTGTGTGTGTTGTGTGTTGTGTGTGTGTGTGTGTGTGTGTGTGTGTGTGTGTGTGTGTGTGTGTGTGTGTGTGTGTGTGTGTGTGTGTGTGTGTGTGTGTGAGAAGGCAGTGAACCAGCATCGCTTCTGTACCTTGTAGCTATGGGTCTGTTGCCTCCTTCTCCTCCTCTACTCCCCCTCCCCCTCTCCCTCCCCCTCCCCTCCCCTCCCCCTCCCCCTCCCCCTCCTCCTCGCTACTCCAGGAACTTCTTGTACGTGTATGTGCACTCCTTGGACATGAAGTCACAGTCCAAGGGCCAGAACCTTGGGGTCAAGCTGCAGTTCATGGCAGGAGAGGACTCCAAGGCAGATAGTCTGCAGATGATCTACGGCCGCTCCTCTGGGTCACGCTTTCTCAGGGAGTACTGGTGCCCCGTCATCTACCACAACAAGTGGGTAGGGTGGTTGGTTACTGTGGCAACCACAACATTTACGCAGGCGTAGGTGTGTATGTTTACCGTCATTTCCTCATTCGATATCTGCGTGTGCTGATGCATGCGGCACGCTGGAGGGGGTCTAGTGCTAGTGTTATACAGCATATTGTGTGGTCCTATACACCCTGTGGTTACTGTATTAATTGGGTTGTATGGTCTGTGTTGTAGGACGCCCGAGTTCTATGATGAGATAAAGATTGAGCTCCCACCCAAACTGACCGATAAGCATCACCTCCTCTTCTCCTTCTACCACATCTCCTGCAAGAAGCCCAAACCAGAGGAGAGGCAGGAGCCAGTGTACATTGGCTGCACTGTGAGTGGGCGTGTGCACTGAGTGGGTGTGTGCACTGAGTGGGTGTGTGCACTGAGTGGGCGTGTGCACTGAGTGAGCAGGTGCAGTTGCATGGGGTTCTGAGACGTGCATGTTGTTTTGTGGTGAGCTCCTCTCCTCCCCTTCCATCTCCTCACCCTCCCCTCTCCTCCCCTCTCCTCCTGTAGTGGGTCCCGCTGTACCCAGATGGTGTTCCCGCTGTCGGTCACCATGACCTCCCTGTCCTGGTGGAGAGCCTGCCCTCCCACTACAGTGCCGTCCCCGCCGAGGGCAACAACCTACCAGCCCTGAAGTGGATGGACAGCCACAAGCCGCTCTTCAGGATTACCATAACGATGGAGTCCTCGGTCCACCCACAGGACAGACACATAATGCACTTCCTGCGCAAGTACAGCGATATCCAAGTGGCATACGACGATGGCGATGTGAAAGGCCTGATGGATGCAATGCATAAGCTGGCTCGTGCCAGCTCAAAGGCACTGGTGAAGTTCCTCCATATCATCCTCGACAACCTGCTCAACCTGGTGGTGTGGCCTACTGTCACCGCGGACGGCAAGGTGGTGAGCCAGAAGGCGTTCATGGCTGTGGCAAAGACAGTCCACGCCGTACACTCCCTGGGCCTCTCGGTGGACAAGCACGGCAGAAGCATCATCCTGGCCTCCTTCATTCAGCATGTGATGCAGGCTCCCGTGGGCAGCTTTGGGCCGACTGCTCGCGACCGACGGACCACAATGCTTGCAGATGCTCGTATGGTGTTTGAGGAGGAGGGAGAGGAGAGGAGGAGAAAGTCCAACACCATGAGGGGCCCTCCCCAGACCAAGCTGCCCTCTCCTGAGAGCTCTGCACAGGGCGCTCAGGCCAACAAGAAGGTGAGAGAAGGCAGGCTGGGCGCAGTGGTTACCATAGTAGCGAAATAACATGCTCTAGTGGTTGCTATGGCAACAATCAGTTCTTTACAACACACTAGTCCCCGATAATGTGGTAGAGTCTCATGGCTTTAAATGGCAGCAGTGATGTTGAGCATTTCATGTAGCACAGTGGATTGTAATTGCACAATGTTTTGACCACGTACATTTTTGTACCTGACAAAGACCTTCATGGTCAAAATGTTGTACAATTACAATCCACTGTGCTACGTGAAATGCTCAACATCATTTTATTGACACTAGTCCGCTGTACGTATGTTGTGCGTGTGTGTGGACTTCCTGCAAGGTTCCATGTGGCTGGCTCTTAGCACCCCAGCCAAGGCCAACTGTAGCCAGCAGTCCTCCCTTCCCCCCTCCCTCTATTCTCCTCCTCCCTAACCCTCCTCTTCATCCCCTTCTATCCCCTCCCCTTCTATCCCCTCCCCTCCCCTCCCCTCCCCTTCCCTTCCCTTCCCTCCCTCTCTTCTCCTTCCCCTCAGCTGCTGCACGAGGAGATTGCATGGGCATGGGTGCTGAATCATCAAGATGTCAGCAACAGGAAGATCATCTTGACTAACGCCTGGTTCCTCTTCGACATAATGGTGAGTCTCTGTCCTGCCCTTGCCCCTCACTGGAGAACAGCCCTCTTCCATTGGCAGTGGACATCTTACTGATGCACACATACATACGTTTGTACTGTGCCTTGTGTGCCACCGATGTCCTTGCATAAGACTCTCCTGGACTCGATGACTGTTGCCCACCTGGTCTTAGTACACCTACAGCCTCAGTTTTGAGCGCACAAAAGCACTAGTGACCGCCCTTGTCTGTACTGGTGTTACGTGTGACCCCGCCCCCCCCTCACTGCACAGGGAGCTGGGCTGGGGGAGGGAAACGTGGTGACCATCCTGGAAGTTTTATGGCATCTGAGTCCCCTCTCCTTCCCTCCCTCTTCCCTCCACCCAAACAGAAACTCTGTGGTATCTCATTAGACCAACACACGGTCCCACCCTAAAGAGAGTCCATTGGAGTGGGGGGGGGGGGGGGAGTGGTCCCTTTTGCTATGACTACTCCTACACGCTATGTCCTTGTTTCATGTGGACGCCACAGGACAACTACCCCCCTTCTGCACCTCACAGGGCTGTCTCTAACTGCATTGCCGCTAGCACTGTTTGTTCTGTCTGTGTTGCCCTGGCCCTTGCAGGTGAAGGGTATGGCCCAGTACCTGGAGGCAAGTGGGAAATTTGTGGCCCCGAGGAAGGAACGGTTCCCCGAGAACTTCCTCCGTGATTTGGAGATCTTGGTGGAGCAGCTGACCCAGGAGATATCAGAGACACACGTTCGGGACGGCGAGTATGCCACCAACCTCAACATCTACCTGGCCTTCTTCTTACATGACTCCTTCTCCCTGCTGGATCGAGGCTTTGTCTTCGGGCTTTTGAAGACATACCTCAAGAAAGTGAGTGCTGTGTGGTTTGGTGTGGTTTAATGTGATGTGGTGCTGTGTTGTGTGATGTGATGTGGTGGTGTGTGGTTTGGTGTGGTGTGATGTGGTGCAACAATGTGGTGTGATGTGGTGTTGTGCAGTGTACGTAGGTAGAAGGGTGTGGTGCTTCAGCTTTGCATAATGTTTTAGTGCCTCCCTCTAGTGTGCGAAGCTGTGAGCACTTTGTGAATATGAGATGGAAGTAGAGTATATGCAGGAGTGGATGGGTGTACAAGGTGGCTGTCATGTGACTGTCATGTGACATTCTCCATGCAGCTCTCCCTCTCACAAGTTGACTACAACCTCACTGAGCTGAAGATCCAGTTCCTCCGCATTGTCTGCAACCACGAGCACTATGTCCAGCTCAACCTCCCTCTCAGACCCTCGCTCATCGCTGTTATGCCGGAGGAGAACACAAGCCCCGTGGGGTCCCTCGGATCTGGTCTGGACGAGGTGGGTGTGTCTATCATGGACGCCATTGCAGAGCTTTCACCCGACTTCAGGCAGCACCACTACCTGAGTGGTCTGCTCCTTAGCGAGCTCTCTGTCATCCTGGACAGCAAGTGAGCATGGGGAGGCGGTCACACCAGTGTCACCTGCTTAGACCAGGCAGTCCTTGACTGAAGAGTTGCTTGCAGTCTGTGTTTACAGTCTATTGAAGTCTTAATCCTCCTCTCCCCTCCTCTCCCCTCCTCTCCCCTCCTCTCCCGTCTTCTCCCCTTCCCTCCTCTCCTCTCCCCTCCCCTCTTCTTCCCTTCCCTCTTCTCCTCTCCCCTCCTGTCCCCTCTCCTCTTCGCCTCCTCTCTCCCTCCCCTACTCCTCTCCTCCCATCCCCTCCCCTCCCCTCCTGTTTTCAGGGGCAACAAGATTCGCGAGGCCGCCATTGAGATGATGAGGGATCTCCTAGCCGCCCATGACAACGACGTCCGCTATGGGACAGCTGCTGCCAGGAGCCGAATTGCCACCATGTACTTCCCCCTCCTCTCCATCGTGATGCAGCACTCGGGCATTCTCTTCAAGGACAACATACCTGCCAGTGACTCTGGTGGTGTGTTTGACCGGTCAGGGGAGTCCAGACGCTCAGTGGTCATCAGGGATGACGAGAAGGTTGGCCTAAGGGCGTGTACAGCAAGTGCCATGTGCTGGGTAGTGGAGTGGTTGTGGTGTGTGTGTGTGTGTGTGTGTGTGTGTGTGTGTGTGTGTGTGTGTGTGTGTGTGTGTGTGTGTGTGTGTGTGTGTGTGTGTGTGTGTGTGTGTGTGTGTGTGTGTGTGTGTGTGTGTGTGTGTGTGTGTGTGTGTGTGTGTGTGTGTGTGTGTGTGTGTGTGTGTGTGTGTGTGCACATGTGTATGTGTGTGTGGAGGGAGGGCCATACATAGGGGTAGTGTGTACATCTGTCATTTTAGAATATTCTGGCATCCAATTCCATTCTGGCTTCCTATTTCAGTTTGGGGAGGATGGCAATGGGCAGAGCAGCTTTTTGGGGCAGAACGCCACACACAGTCTTCTGCTGTGCTTCCTCTGGGTCTTGAAGAACCTGGAGGTGGAGCTGCTGCGCCAGTGGTGGAGTCAGCTGAAGATCAGCGACATCAACAAGCTGCTCGGCGTGCTAGAGGTCTGTGTGCAGACCTTTGAGTACAAGGTGAGGGAGGGGAGGGGAGGGAGGGAGGGAGGATAGGGTAGGGGAGAAAGGGGAGGGGAATGGAGGGTTAGAGGTAAGGGGAATAGAGGGAAGGGTAAGGAGATGGGACACCACTCGCACCCACTCTCCACCCTCTTGCCTCCAGGGACGCAAGGCTTACATGGCCGCACTGGCCAATAGTGGTGTGCCGACCGTGAACCCTGCACTGAATGTGAAGCAGCAGCTGGCACTGGCCATCCTGGGGGGACAGGGCACTGCCACACAGATGCTGAGGGAAAGGAGGAAGCACATGGTTGCTACCAGTCAGCCGAAGGGTATGTTTGTACGTACGTATGTGTTTGGGCCACCACTGCATCAGGGTGTGTGTGTGTGTGTGTGGTGTGTGTGGGTGGTGTGTGTGTGTGTGTGTGTGGTGTGTGTGGGTGTGTGTGGTGTGGGTGTGTGTGGGTGTGTGTGGGTGTGTGGGTGTGTGGTGTGTGGATGGTGTGGATGGTGTGTGTGGTGTGTGGATGGTGTGTGGGGGGTAGGCTTGTGCTATTGTTGAGCCTTGCTTCTTCTGCTTGTTTGTGTTTAATCGCTCTTGTCTGCCATATGTGTTCATGGGTGTGTTTCCAGAGACACGTCTGTCTATACACAGCACCACCCTCTGTTTTGGCTAGTTTTTGGAAAATGTTTTTAGCCTACCAGTTGCATCACTTCCTCACGCTAGTTTGTTTGATAAGGTTGCATGTCCAATAGGAGGTGTTGTAAGAGGCCCTACTGCACCGGGTGGCCGTGTGCTGTCTATGGAAGGAGGTTGTGTGTAGAGGGTGTCCAGTAGGGGGTTGAGTTCAGATGGGACAAGGGTAGGAAAACGTGACATGTTTTGGTGGCCATGTTGTCTGGGGTGTGTGCAGGAGCAGACAGTGCGTCTCTCAAGAAGAGGTGGTGCAAGTCCTACTATGCCCAGTCCAGTGAACAATCAGACAAGTGAGCATTGCAACATAATGAGTTTGTGTTGCATTATACTGACTCATGAGACATTGGCAAGTGGGTAGTCGTATGCTGATGAAATGCAATGTGTGGAGACCAAACTGGGGTCATGTTTGTCCAGAGTTTTAGCTATATTGATTAATGTGTCTCCCACACTATTTCTCACTGTCTGTGTCATTGGCTGCTTTCAACGGTGTACGTAGACCAAAGGTGGACGCGAACATTGACGTGTTCATTGAGAGCAGCCTCTCTGCTGAGTGCTCTCTTGTCATTTTGGACACAGTGGAGGAACTGATTCAGGTGCGTGGCCGTCAGTCACACACATGCACGCACACGCACACACACACACACACGCACGCACACACACACACACACACACAACACACACATATGCACACTCCTATATTTCTCCTATTGGCTGCTAAAACATGAATCTTCACACTCTTCTCCTTCCTCACCTATCCCTCACTCACTCCCCCACCCTTCCTCTGGCGTGCAGACGGTGTCCACTTGTGACACACTGAGCAGCTGTCTTGGTAGCTGTCTGGGTGTGCTGCTTCAGCTGATGAATTGTATACAGAGCAATGAAGTGTACCACCACATCTTTGCCACTCAGAGGGCAGTGGTCTTCAAGGTCAGTGGATCACACACATACATGCACGCACGCGCACACACACACACACACACACACACCTGTCCTCCTTGCACAGTACCCTGAGCTGCTGTTTGAAGAAGAAATAGAGCAGTGTGCGGAGCTGTGTGCGTGCCTCCTTCGCCACTGTGGCTCAAAGGTGCCGGAGATCAGATCCCTCGCCTGCACTTCTTTGTACCAGCTTATGAAGGAGAACTTTGAGATGATGACAAGCGGGAATGTACGTTTAGCCTTCCAGAGTGTCCGGTGCTTTGCAGGGAGTGCCCCAATAGACGTGACAGCTCACATGCTTGCATCTGTTGTTCCTTGTTGCTAGAATTTTGCACGAGTGAAGGTCCAGGTGACTATTGCTCTCTCCTCCATTGTCACCAGTCGCCTGGTAAGTCACGTGTGGTCTGAGAAGTGTGATTGGTGTGACAAGTGGACACTTTTTATGATTGACAAGTTGGGCATGTGATCACCACATGCCTTCTCTCTCTTTCTTCTTCAGAGGTACAATGAGGTTTTCTTGAGGCGATCCTTGAAGACTCTCTTGGAGTATGCTAAGATGGAGGAGGGTGAACGGGCAGACACATTCCCAGATCAGGTTGGGCAGTTTGGTTTCAGTCTAGGAATGTGGTGCATCTGTCACAACTGCTGTCCTCCCCATGCAGGTGCGTTTACTGGCACACAACCTGAACGAGATTCTCTCCAACACGATGAAGCTGCAGCAGTACGAGGACGTGAGCTCCTCCACACACGGAACGTACCACATGCGTCTCCTATGGTTAACCCTTTACTTCGTGTCCCTACACACGTAGACCTCAAACTGTTTTCCTAACTGACACAGCACGTCACTCTTGCATTTTCATGGCACTCCACACACTTGTCCACACCCAGTCACTGTCTCTTCTTCCCTGCACTCCTCCCCTTCCTACCTCACCCTCACCCCCACACCCCTAGGACATTGAGACATACATGGACCTCATGTACAGCATCGCCAAGGGTTACCAGAACTCCCCAGACCTGCGTCTCCAGTGGTTGCAACATATGGCAGAAAAGCACGTTCAACACAAGAACTACGCAGAGGCGGCAATGTGCATCACACACACAGTGGCACTGGTCGCAGAGTACCTCTACATTCTGGAGCGAAAGAGCTATCTGCCTGTGGGGTGTGTCTCCTTCCAGGTAGGTGTGCCCCTTGAGTGGGTGTAGTCTTGTAGCCAGTCTCAGTTTTCATTGTGAATTTTACTGCGCAATGTACTGTAGTTAAGAAATCGTGTACGTGCGTACGTACGTAGGGAGTGAGAGGGTCTAGTAACATTTGGACATCAATACTGTGGTTGGTTGAATCCCCTGCAGTGGGCGTGTCCAAAGGTCTTGCCCTCCTTCCCTCCCCTCCCCTCCCCTCCTCTCCCCTCCCCCCCTCCCCTCTCTTCTCTCTTCTCCTCTCTTCTGCTAACACAGCACCTGTCTCCGAACATGTTGGAGGAGAGTGCTATCTCTGATGACATTATTTCTCCAGAGGAAGAAGGACTTTGCAGTCACAAGTTCTTCTCTGAGTTTGGATTCATGGGACTGATGGAATACGCAGCACAGCTCTTCAACGAGGTGAGTGCTCGCGTGTGCCCGCACACGCACACACTCACCTTCATACCACCCGCACAGTAAACCCGTTCCACCACAGGCAAAGATGTTCGAGGCCATGAGTGAGGTCTACAAACTGGTGATGCCGATACACGAGAGTAGGCGCGCCTTCGACAAGCTTGATAAGTTGCACGGCAAGCTTCAGGCGGGCTACCAGCGCATCCTTGCCAGGGGAGACAAGTGGCTGCTAGGTAGTTTCTTCAGGGTGGGCTTCTATGGAAGTCTCTTTAACGACCTGGATGGACTAGAGTTCATTTACAAGGAGGAGGGTCACACGCGTCTTGCAACGTTCTCTCTCAGACTGGAGGTAGGGCTGCATGCACGCTGTGCTGTGCGGTGAGGTCCATGTGGGAGTGGCCATTGTGGGAGTGGCCCTAGTGGGAGTGGCCCTCGTGGGAGTGGCCCTCATGGGAGTGGCCCTCGGGGCATTGAAGACTCCCACACCTCCCCTGTCACCTTAGGCCCTGGACCACTTGCACTGCTGCTTCTGTGTTACACTGGTCACCCTTGCATTCCTCCAACCTGCTGCCTTAACCTCCTCGCCTCTCCTGCTTCAGCTCTCCCTCACCTCTTCCTCACCTTGCCCTCCTCACCTCTCTTCCCTCCCTCTTCATCACCTCTCTCACCCCGCCCTTCTTGCCCCTCCCACCTGTAGAGGCAGTACATGAACAGAGTAGGTGAGAACAATGTGGTGATTTTAAAGGACTCCAATCGCGTGTCACCAGATAAGCTGGACCCTACCAAGGCTTACATTCAGATCACCTATGCTGAGCCGTACTTCGATGACTATGAGATGAGCGATAGGGTCACCAGTTATGACAAGACCGCCAATGTCCGTGAGTTCACCAACCGCACCTTGAGTGTGTGTGTACATACATACGTACGCATGTGACCAGAATACGTACATGTGTGAATGGTGTACTGCAGGTCCTGAGTGTCCACTGTCCACCATCTATTCAATCAATGTCTCCAGGTCGCTTTGCCTTCCGAACACCCTTCACAGAAGCAGGCAAGGCTCACGGTTCTCTTGAAAACCAGTTCATGCGGCGAACCATCCTAACCACGCAGCACCACTTCCCGTATGTCAAGACGCGTGTGCTTGTGGTTGCTCAAGAAGAAGAGGTGCTGAGCCCTTTGGAGTGTGCCATAGCCAACATGCAGGACAAGTCAAAGAGCTTGCGGCAGGCTCTGCATCAGGTCCCAATTGACATGAAGTTCCTGCAGATGCAGTTGCAGGGTGGGATCGCCACCAGTGTCAACCAGGTCGGTGGGATGAGCAGTGCAAGTGTGCAGTGTGTAGGGTTGAGTAAGCTTGAAAGGCCTGAGTGGCTAGGTAAGGTATGGTATCTTTGACATGTCAAACTTTTCGCACACACTTAAGCAGCACACTGGCTGCCGTGTGAGAAGCGTTTGACATGACAAGGTTGGGCAATGCAGGACAGAGACCCACATGTGCAGTGTTGAGGGAATTTCAGGCTTAAGAACAGGACTGTGTGTTGCAGTTTGCCTGTACAAGTCTCATTCAATGCTGCATCCACTTCCCCAAGGGCAAGTCCCACCCATAACCTGCTTCCCTACCAGCAACCAGCTTCCTCCCCTCCTCCACACCTCTGCTGTCTTTGAATGCAGGGTCCCTATGCCATTGCCAATATCTTTCTGGGCAATGTCCATCCTTCAGAGCAGACCCACCTCCACCAGAAGCTGAAGGTGTGCTTCAAGGAGTTCTGCAAGCTCTGTCAAGATGCCCTCATCAAGAACAAGACCCTCATCTCCGAGGAGCAGTACGAGTACCAAAGGGAGATGGAGAAGAACTTCCAAGAGTTTGTCAAGAGCATGGAGCCCATGCTGAAACACAGGAAGAAGCACCACTCCAACCCAAGGAGACACAGGTATGCAATTTACTATGCAATGAGTGCACAAAGTTTTACTGGTAGTATCCTGGGGTGCACAAAGTTTATCTGGTAGTTTACTGTATGTTGAGTAAATGTACAGAAAATGTGTGTTATACATGTTTATGCTCACACCTAGATGTGTTTCAGTGGTAATGTACAGAGTTGTACTGTTATCTCCTGTTTAGAGAGGGAGTTCGAGTGCTGGACAAGATTGCACGGACATCCCAAGGATACAACGAAGAACAGTAGCCATAACTCTTTATGTTGTCATGTGTATTTTCCTAAAAGAACTTCACCTGAACTTTACCACATAGAGCATTGGTATACACACACATGTAGGTTTTATAGAAACATATTGCAATTAATTATGCTAGTTGTACAGTCCGTGTATTTCATCAATTGCTATCGATAAGTTGTGTGCACGTGTTAATTAATGCTACTAAGCTGAGTTCTCTGATAGCATGGATAACACAACACAACACGCCCTGCACACATACAGATGGCATCCTCCATGCAGCGCATATGCCATGCACATGGCACACTGACGCACACACTTGGTAGCTCCCTCTTGGTGGTATAGTATGTACATGATTCCGCACACATTTGGCATGTGCCAACATAAACTGACCATTGAAGTGATGGGGATAGTTAACACTACTGTATCAGCATGCCTGCAATAGAGAGTCTATAGCAGTTCAATTGTAGTAGAAGTAGTTGTCGCCGTAGCTGTGCTGGTCCCAGGAACTTTGTCTCTGCCATTGGCCGCCTCGTCTGGAACCTCCGCCTCGTCCACCCCTGCCTCCGCCCCACCCACCCCTGTCTCCGCCCCACCCACCCCTGTCTCCACCCCGCCCCCTATCATGTCCACCCGACCAACCTGTGAGCAAATCAAAATGAAAGACAGGTACAGTGAAGCTGGGTGCACTGCCCTGCTCTGATACACACAGTGCATTGTGCACGCACACACACACACACACACACACACACACACACACACACACACACACACACACACACACACACACACACACACACACACACACACACACACACACACCTCCTTGTACCCGCCCCTGGCCACGCCCACCTCTACCTCCACCACGCCAACCGCCAGTTCCTGTAATAAGGAGGAAGGTAAATGTGACGTGAAGCAATCACACACGCACACAAACACACATGTTTTAGCAGCACATATACACACACACACACACACACACATGCTTTAGCAGCACATGCCAATGACTTGACAGTGTGTTCTGGTAACAAGCTGCCTGTTACGTAATTGCATGGGTTGTCCCCACTCCACCCACTCACCGTGGTGGTCCCGCCTCTCCATAGGGACTGCTTCCCGCTTCTTAAAGGATGGCATCTCTGGTGGGGGGCGGGTCTCCTGAGGGCGCCCTCCTCGGTCTGGTACCTGTGGATGGGGGAGTGAGGACGAGGGTCACAGTTTGTTGGCGAGGGTGCAAGGGATGGGGCAGCCCCCCACCCACAGTACTTACCTTCCCCACCAACAGGAGCTTGTTGATATCGCATGCAGTGGCACTTCTGTTCGCTCCACTGCTCACCTTCTTGACAAGTGTGAGGTCTGCAGTGCAAAAGAGAGGGGATCAAGTCACCGGACTACCACATGCTGGCCACATGAATGTCGGACTCGGGTCACATGATTGCTGTGTGACTATCACGTCAACTGAACAGATGCTGCTGCCCAACCTTGCCTGGCTGCCAACACCCTGGCAATGCTGATGGGAGCTGTCTCCTGGAGCTCACTCCTCTTGCTTTCAAGGACACTCTGAAAGGCATCTTCCTTGTCCTGCACCAAGTGTTGGAAGTGGAGAGGGAGTAACAGTATGGTACAATAGAGAAAGCAACCGCCAAACTGGCCACCACTGCAATGCTGGCAACACACAATGAATGCACTCGCTTAACCCCATGCCGTCACAGACGACTGCTGTCGACTGTGTGGATCACAGCTCATACCACCTGACAGTAGAACACTCACATTCATCTTGCCTGACCATGTGAACGACTGAACAGTGACGTCAGCCCTTTTGAGTAACATCCTCCTTCGAACAGTGTAATCCTGCGTCAGTGCATCGTTGATCTTCTCCAGTTCAGCCCATTGTTCTGTGCTTAGTGGCTCCTTAACAATTGGTCTTGACAGAGAATCCACTGAAGATGGTGACAACTGATTCAAGGCCTCTTTTGTCTGCACAGGGTTACCAGTGACAAATTGGCCGTGTCATCAACTGCTTACCTGCACACTGTGCACATACAACGAATGTCACTCTGTCATCAACCTGTCACTCTCTCTCACCTTTGCTACCAACCGCTGCATGATCACTTTGGTGGTGACATGGGGTGGTGGAGTGGACAACTTGTAGGCTGAAGCAATCAGAGTGAGGTTGTAGCCCACTGGATCTGCAGGAAGAGCTGGTCTCGCAGTCTCCTTCTGTCGTTCACCTCTCAGCATCAGCATTCTGGCAGCTTGGAGCTCTGTCAAGAGAAAGGAGAGGGACAGAAGACGGGTCTCGGGCAGCTTGAAGGCTTCCAAATCGGAGAGTTGAGGATGACAGCAACCCAGCTCTCTTATGAAAGCCCTCAGTTCCAGGTAGAAGGTCGCTTCATCTTCAAGCCCTGACGGTTTTGATAACTCTTCACTGATCTCAGAAAGATATTTCAGTTCCTTGCACACGGCAACGCACAAGTCAGTAAAATCTGAAGAATTCACACCATCTTCAATTGCCTTATTCAATTTCTCTTTGTCCAGTAAGGATCCCTCGTATCCCAGAGCGGTCAAAGCATCCAATACATCCTCCAGCAAAACTGCATCCATTTTTTTGGCTCAAGCAGTCACGTGACCAGATTTGGCGCTCAGTATGGAACAAGAAAGTCCGAACGACCTCATTCGATCGATTCTGGACAAGAAGGAGCAGGCCCCTGAAGGGGGCATCGAGATGTACGTCCTCGAAGTACTCAAGTTCATTCATGATTGCTTCTCTATGCACCTAGGGGACGCCAACGACCCTAGTTGCGAGGGATATGACGTCATCTTGACAGATGGGCAGTGCCTTTCCAAAGCACTGGTAGACAAGGGCGACAATCCTCTGATGCAGAAGCAGATTGTTGTCCCGGGGTGCAAGATTAACATCCTCAGTCTTTCCCAACAGAGCAACGTCGGTAATGACAGCAGCGGCTCCTTCTTCCAACCAGTCATTAGCAAGCTCTCTGTAGTATCCTCACCTGTAGACAACAGACAGATGGAGCCCGCCTTTGCCAAACTGAGAAGCTCAGAGGAGTATGCTGCATGCCTGGGTCGTCCACTGTTCTCCCACCGACGGTACTACTGCACCATGTGGAGTAGCATGGATCCACCGATGGAATACATCCCCGTGTACCCCGACAGCACTCTGCCCACCACAGCAGATCTGATGCTCAAGCACACCCCTTTGTCGGAGGTAGTGCGGGGTGTGTCGTCCACCGCATCTGTGTGCTACAGCAGTGTGGTTGGGAGAGTGCTGACAAAGTCGGGTGTTATTCACTACGCCAAGCCCACTGATCAATATTCATCCCCATATCCATTTCAGTTTTATGTGGAACTTTGTGATGGAACTCGGTCTGTGCCAGCAGTATTTTGGAATGGAAATTGTCTCAAGTGGTACAGAGAGGTAAATGTAGGTGATGTTCTGGCTGTCAGCCGTTTCACTGTCCGGGATGTGCAGGACGCAAGAGCAAGCACTTACAACCGTCTGACACAGCTCCGACACAGCAGTGACTCGCATCAGGTGGAACTGAACCTGAACTGTGACAGGTCACCACTGGCCGAAATAAGAAAAGTTTCAGAAGATGACGTTCCATCCAGTGTGCACTTGCCAGAGATGAGTGTGGATGTCAACTATATCAGTGCCGTGCTGAAAGCAGAGGAGCCGGTGATGGGAGCAGTGGGTGGGGTGGTCTCCTATGTCAGTCGGCTGGAACGCACTCACCGACTTAATGCTCCCCCGGGCGTGCTTCCTGGCCGCCCACCGCCCCCACAAGACCGCAAGATCCTCCCATTTGTGCAGTATCGATGGGTGGCGCTTGTCGACCCATCCTCGTCGTCGCCCCTCCTGGTCCAGGTGACATCATGCTCCCAGCCCGAGGAGTTTGCTCAGATTGTTGTAGGGAGGGTCCTGGTAATCACTAATGCTAATGTCTGGCCACATCTCCTGCAGTTGGACAGCTCCGCCCCCAAAGACAGGACAGTGTTTGCAGCCACATCACTGGAGTCACAGGTGTGTGTGCGTGCGGGCATGTGTTGTGTGTGTGTGTGTTTGTGTGTGTGTGTCTGCACTGTGTGCGTATACGTATGTGGTGTGACAGGCTGTGTACTTGTGTGCACTGGAGTATGTGGCTACTTGCACGCCGTTAGTCATGATGCTTGGCTCCTACAGCTGTACCTTGTGGATGGGGACTGTCCATCTTTCCTGATTGAGGAACTGGAGGGATTGTTGACATGGCGGCAGACCTCCCGGTGCCGTGATGCCCTGAAACGGCTCTCCTCCGACCTCCATTTCCCCCCCACCCCCCTCCTGCCCAACAACATTCCTCAGCTGCAGCTACTCATTGGACAACCCAACAGCGACATTGAGGTTAGCAGAAGTATTAATAGCGAATTGATGAGCAACAACACAACTGTTGATAATACTCACTAGCAGGACATTTCAACCTGGAGGTCTTTGTCAACTGCTTACAACTGCTCATCTTGTGAGCAGTTGACAAGGACCTCCGGGTTGAAATGTCCTGCTAGTGAGTACAATAAACAGTTGTGTTATTCCTCATCAATTCGCTATCGGTATCAGTTCAATGCAACTACGAGCCTTCACACATCACTAACAGAAGTACTGCACTTCAGGTGGCTGACGGCACATGTACAGGGTGTAACCAAACGATTCATTCTTGTGATATTGTGTCCGGAGACTGTAGTCTACCCTTCAGTCTGTGTGAACTTGATTTGCTGAGCAATGTCATAGCAATAATAACACTAGTAAGACGTTCCGTTTGTTCGTCAGCTACAACTGACAGTTTTGTAAACTGACGAAGGCATTAGTCAAACGAAGGCAAACGTCTTACAGTACTACCGTTATTAATGTCACGAAATTGCTCAGCAAATCAAGGTCCTATGTATGTTTACCGTAGCATGAGCCACTAAAACTGTATCAGTGTGTTTGTTACTGTACCTAATATCAAAGAGGCTCACCTAATATCGTAGAGGCTCACCTAATATCGTAGAGGCTCACCTAATATCGTAGAGGCTCACTTAATCTTGTAGAGGCTCACTTAATATTGTAGAGGCTCACCTAATATTGTAGAGGCTCACCTAATATTGTAGAGGCTCACCTAATATCGTAGAGGCTCACCTAATATCATTGGAGTTGGTTCATGAAGCATTGAAGTATGAAATGCCTTACCAGTCCCTGCCTGCGCCTTCCCTTGCAGGTGGTGACCTCTGACCCTGCTCTGCTGTCTCTGGTGGCAGGGCTGCATCACCACCAAGTGAGGCACGTTGTTCTCACTGCCACCATCGTCGCCATTCAGGTAGTGGCCCCGCCCCCCGCAGAAGAGCAACAACCACCAGACAGTGCTGTCTATTCCCAGATGTCTCAGTCTGACGGTGTCGCAATTGACTCCATCATAGATGAGACATGGGATGGGTCCACCCAGCCTACCACTGAAGTGGGTGTGTGGGATGTGACCTCGAGTCAGGCACCCAACTCCATGTGGAACATAAAACTTCTGACTGAAGAGAAGATGGTGGTGGTGAACACACACTTTGCTCCACTGCCAGCCGACCACTGGATGGTATGGACCTCCCCTCCACGGACAGCCGCCAACCCCCACCTCTCCATGCTGAGCTGTGGGGTGTGCACTGGAGTAGAGCTTACTGACACACTGAGCAGAGCAAGGGGCCCTCTTCTGCAGGTCCCCTTCTCCTGCCTCTTGTCACTGTATCAGCCAGGAGGAGGTGAAGTGGTCCAAGCTGCACTGCTAAGGGCTTTCCCCTTGCAGTGACTCAGATTTCATTTTACTTCGATCATGCATCTATACCGATACCTGTGATCATTGCATTGTGTAGTGTGGAATTCGTTTTCTCTGGACTGTATGATGTTATTATAGTCATGGCTACATGAGCAGTGAGTGCAATACACAAACTCAGACTGTGTCATGTCCTTAAGTATGAAGGCCAATCACTAGTCAGCAAGCTGAAGTCACATCTAACACTCTGTTAGCCTACCATTCAACCTTCAGTAGACCAAGTCCACAGCAACTACATCTGTACACTTCTGCTATGCATTGCCACTTGCGCGAGTTCACAGGCAGCTCAGGCCATATATAGTCTCGCGTAGCCAGACCGCTTTCGCCAGGAGAGAAAGGGTCTGGTATAATGCCTATGCGTGACTTGTGAAGAGCCCCCCGGAACTGGAAGATCAATAATTGCATTCAATACCCTCGTCAGCGGGAAACCGCCCGCATACAACCATCCTTTCCTGGCGAAAGCGGTCTGGCTACGCGAGACTAGCGCGTACCCTACAAGCAGTCCGGAACAGGATGACAGAAAAGAATTCTTAGATTAACAGTACCAGAGCGCTCTTGACACAGCTTGGTGTGACTAGGACATTTGGATAGCAGCTGCGCGATTTTCACTAACCAAAACAATCGCGCGCGCCGCCACAATAAAGCCAGTCAGCTGTTCCTCTCTCTAAGTGGTAAATGTTCCATTCCCAATCGGCACATTCCCATTCCAAATTTAATTCCATTTCTCGACTCACGCCAGCTGCACGATGCAACTTTGACCAAATTAACAATTAAATATCTTAAAGGAACTGTCTGTGAATATATAAATATGTAAAAAAAAAAAAAAAAAAAAAAAAAAAAAAGTAATTTTACTAGTATTCTTGATATTTATCTATATATCTTATTTGTTGACAAAAAGGGTGCATAAGTTGCTCCTCAGAAGGTCCAACCCGGTTCTCGACAGATATGGTTCAATTCCATTGGGGGAGACCAGCCACCGGTATCCCAGTCCCCCCCTAATGGGGCCGGCACTACAGTGCCGTGTGGCTGACCTTGCCGCTCGCATGCGTACACGACTTTGGTTTCGAACCCTGGAGATTTGGATTGGCACGCTGAGTGATAGCACAACTCGCCACCGCGGCGCACCTATGTAGGTAAAGGGATTTCTCCTACTTATACTTAAAGCATGGGCATAGCTCCTATACCTCTAATGTATTAGCGCGCGGTGGTAAAAGTAGCGTAGCGGTCGCGACCTGGACCAACGAAAGGCCGTGCATGGGCTTATATTTCAAGGTGCGAAGTGCGAAAACTTACCCAAAGGCAACCTGGAGTGGCGACCTGTAAAGGCCGTTGTACTTGAATCTCTTGCGCGGGACGGTAATGTAGTAGCGCGCGGCGGTAGCGAAACGGTCGCGACCTGGACCAACTGAAGGCCGTGCATGGGCTATATTTCAAGGTGCGAAGTGCGAAAACTTACCCAAAGGCAACCTGGAGTGGCAACCTGTAAAGGCCGTTGTACTTGGATCTCTTGCGCGGGACAGTAATGTAGTAGCGCGCGGTGGTAGCGAAACGGTCGCGACCTGGACCAACTGAAGGCCGTGCATGGGCTATATTTCAAGGTGCGAAGTGGGAAAACTTTCCCAAAGGCAACCTGTAAAGGCCGTTGTACTTGTATCTCTTGCGTGGAACGGCATGAGCAACAAAGGCGCGCCCGTGAGTGTGTAGTATGAGAGAGAGCAGGTTCTGTTCGCGGTGGGCGTACGAGGGCGAGGTGGAGCAGGAGATGGAGAGAGAGCTGGCGGAGATGACTGGATCGCTTGAGCAGCTTGCTGGGCTGGAAGAGAAGGAGGCGGAGAGTGGGTCTTCGGTTAATGGGTCAGTGACCTGTTTGCGCGAGTAGCTATTAGTCGCTAGAGTATTGTTCATCGAAGGTGCGAGGGCTTTTTAAACACAAGAAGTGCATTCTGGAGAGGAAGGTATTTGCTGCAATTGCAACGAATGTTTGGCAAAAGGAGTCAGGTAGCTGTCCTGCAGTCCTGTTGGAAGGGGTGGAGGTGTGTGGTGGGAAGGTGAGGTGTGTAGGAGTGGTGAAGGCATGTGGGACAGTAGGGTGGCATGTGTGATGTGTTCTCATGCACCACTCTGACTGACAGTCATAACAGGCCACTTTTACGTTCCGGGTGCTTGTATATCTATCTCCAGTTAACGTTGAATGTGATGCAGCAAGCCAGTTTATGTGTGCAGACCAGGCTAAGTGTGTTGATATTCACTTCTGTTGTGAGGCCAACCATTTTCCAGACTGTGCAGAGGGCTCAGAGGAGAAAACGTCAACATTACAGTTAAGACTGTGAGTGGTGTGGTGTGCGGGAGCTGGCATTGTTGAGTGCTTGAAGGGTGGAGGTGTATAGTGGGAGGGGCAGAGGTGTGTGGGAAGGGTGGAGGTGTGTGGGAGGGATAGAGTGTGGTTGGAGGGGTGAGGGTGTGGTGGGAGAGGTGAGGGGTGTGGTGGGAGGAGTGTAGTGTGGTTGGAGGGGTGAGGGGTGTGGTGGGAGGAGTGTAGTGTAGTGGGAGGGATAAGGTGTGTGGTTGGTGGGGTGTGGGAGAGGTGGAGGAGTGTGGTGGGAGGGGTAAGGTGTGTGAAGGGAGGGGTGGGGGTGAGTTTGGGAGAGGTAGTGTGTGGGTGGGCAGGTGAGCAGTGCAGGGCAGTCTACATAGGTTTACCGTCTCCATAGATGAGCTGGACAGGCCAGTCTAAATAGTTAGACCCTCTCTATAAGCGAGCAGGGCGGGGCAGTCTAGATAGGTAGACCCTGTCCATGGGCGAGCTGGACAGGCCAGTCTAAATAGGTAGACCCTCTCTATAAGCGAGCAGGGCGGGGCAGTCTAGATAGGTAGACCCTGTCTATGAGTAAGGAGGGCGGGGCAGTCTAGATAGGTAGACCCTCTCCATGCTCTGACCATCTATAACAGTACAGGAATCTACAGCCAGAATGTTACCTCATCTAGTGGCTCCACCCGTGTGCTTGTTAGAGACCTGAGGCGGCCCGGTTTCCTTAGTGTAAGACCACGGTAATCTCTGTTTTGGGTGGACATGGCAGTGTTATGTGGTAGTATATACAATGTGACAAGTCAAACAACTCAAGAACTTGCAGGAATGTGGCAGTTGACGGCACCAAGTCATGTAAGTGCACGTTGAGAAGCCCTAGGGTTCTCTCTATGTTTATCTGACACAGGTTAGGTTGTGTGTGTGTGTGTGTGTGT